>JAMPIV010021525.1:17500-20000 GCA_024509875.1 Oreohelix idahoensis
ATGTATTAATAAATTTATTTAAAAAAAATATATAAATATAAATGTTAAAAAGAAAAAAAAAAAAAAAAAAAAAAAAAAAAAAATTAAAAAAGAAAAAAAAAAAAATAAAAAATAAATAAAAAAAAGATAAAAATAGTTATTAAATAATAATAGAAATAGATAAATAGATAATAAAAAATAGATAGATAGATAGATAGAAAAAAAAATTTACTCTCGTATCGGTCAGTCTGTAGATAAATAGATAGATAGATAGATAGATAAATAGATAGATAGATAGATAGATAGATAGATAGATAGATAGATAGATAGATAGATAGATAGATAGATAGATAGATAGATAGATAGATAGATAGATAGATAGATAGATAGATAGATAGATAGATATATAGATAGATAGATAAATAGAAAAAAAAAAAATAATAATATAAAATAATAAAATAATAATAGATAAATAAAAAAAGGTAGATAGGTAGGTATAAAGTTTTAAAAAATTGTAGGTTTTACAAGATTGAAAAAAATAAAAAGGTAGGTTTTTACAAAAAGATTATTGTTTCGGTAAAATTTGTTTTTTTTAAAAAAAATTGAGGCAATATTTGCTAAAAAAAATTTTGTATTATATTTATAAAATAAAATTTTGAAAAAAAAGTAAATAAAAAAAAAAAAAAATAAAAAAAAAAAAAGATAGACACATAGATAGATAGATAGATAGATAGATAGATAGATAGATAGATAGATAGATAGATAGATAGATAGATAGATAGATAGATAGATAGATAGATAAATAGAAAAAAGATAGATAAATAGATCAATAGATAATAAATAAATAAAAAAGATAAATAATAATAAATATAGATAAATAAATAAATAAATAAAAAAAAAAATAAATAGATAAATAAAATTTTAGGTAAAGTAAAAAGATAGTTTTTACAAGATTGTAGGTGTCGGTAAAAAAAAAAAAAAGATTGTGGTTTAAAAAAAAAGTTTTTTTTTTTAAAAAAATTTGAGGCAATAAAATTGGAATTTTGTAGTTAGTTATGTAATAAAAATAAAATAAAAAAAAAAAAAAAAAAAAAAAAAAAAAAATTAGATGTAAAAAAAAAAAAAAAAAAAAAAAAAAAAAAAAAAAAAAAAAAAAAAATTTTAATAAAAAATAAATATAAATAAATAAATAATAGATAATAAAAAAAAATAGATAAATTATAGATAATAATAAATAAATAGATAAAAAATAATAATAGATATAGATAAATAGATAAAATAATAGATAGATAAAGATAATAGATAATAATAGATAGATAAATAAATAATAGATAATAAATAATAATAAAAATAATAAATAAAAAAAATAATAAATAAAAAAAAATAATAAATAAAAATAGTATAAAAAAAAAAATAAAAAAAAAAGTAATTAAAAAAAAATTAGTTTTTACAAGATTGAGTGTGTCGGTAAGGATTTTTTAAAAAAATTTAAAATTGTGGTTTCGGTATTTTTTTTTTACAAGATTGAAGGCAATAATTTAAAAGTTTTAATAAAAAAAATTTATTTTTGAAATTAAAAAATATTAAAAATAAAAAAAAAAAAAAAAAAAAAAAAAAAAAAAATTTAAAAAAAAAAAAAAAAAAAATTTAATTAGATAATTATATTTTGATAGTTTTAAATATAAAAAGATAGATAATAATAATAAATAGATAAATTTAAATAGATAGATAGATAGATAGATAGATAGATAGATAGATAGATAGATAGATAGATAGATAGATAGATAGATAGATAGATAGATAGATAGATAGATAGATAGATAGATAGATAAATAGATAGATAAAATAATAAATAGATAGATAAATAATAAATAAATAATAATAATAAAATAATAAATAAATAATAAAAAATAAATAAATAAATAAAAAATAATAGGTTAAAAAAAATAGATAGGTAATAGATAGTAAGTATAAAGGTTTTTTACAAAAATATTGATTGTGTAGGTAAGGATTGTTTTACAAGATTGTGGTTTCGGTAATTTTTAAAAAAAAAAAAATTTTAAAAATATTTTAATAAAAAAAAAAAAAAAAAAAAAAAAAAAAAAAAAAAAAAAAAAAAAAAATTCACTCTTTTTTTGGTCAGTCTGTTTAGATAGATAGAAAAATAGATAGATAGATAGATAGATAGATAGATAAATAGATATATAGATAGATAGATAGATAGATAGATAGATAGATAGATAGATAGATATATAGATAGATAGATAGATAGATAGATAGATAGATAGATAGATAGATAGATAGATAGATAGATAGATAGATAGATAGATAGATAGATAGATAGGTAGGTAGGTAAGTAGAAAGGTAGGTTTTACAAGATTGAGGTGTCGGTAAGGATTGTTTTACAAGATTGTGGTTTCGGTAAGGTTTGTTTTACAAGATTGAGGCAATATTTGCTATTGGAATTTTGTAGTTATGTTATAAAATATGTGTGAAATGGACTTAAAAAAAAAAAAAATTT
>JAMPIV010021525.1:32500-35000 GCA_024509875.1 Oreohelix idahoensis
GATAGATAGATATAGATAGATAGATAGATAGATAGATAGATAGATAGATAGATAGATAGATAGATAGATAGATAGATAGATAGATAGATAGATAGATAGATAGATAGATAGATAGATAGATAAATAGATAAAAAGATAGATAGGAAGGTAGGTAAGTAGAAAGGAAGTTTTACAAGATAGAGGTGTCGGTAAGGATTGTTTTACAAGATTGTGGTTTCGGTAAGGTTTGTTTTACAAGATTGAGGCAATATTTGCTATTGGAATTTTGTAGTAATTTTATATAATATGTGTGAAATGCACTTTAAAAAAAAAAAATTTACTCTCGTATCGGTCAGTCTGTTGATAGATAGCAATATATAGATATTGATAATATATAAAAATATTTAGATAAAATAGATAAATTATAAATAAATAGATAATATAGATAGATAATAAATAAAAAAAAAGATATAAATAAATAGATAATAAATAATAGATAGATAGATAGATAGATAGATAGATATATAGATAGATAGATAGATAGATAGATAGATAGATAGATAGATAGATAGATAGATAGATAGATAGATAGATAGATAGATAGATAGATAGATAGATAGATAGATAGATAGATAGATAGATAGATAGATAGATAAATAGATAAATAGATAGGTAGGTAGATAGGTAGGTAGGTAAGTAGAAAGGTAGGTTTTACAAGATTGAGGTGTCGGTAAGGATTGTTTTACAAGATTGTGGTTTCGGTAAGGTTTTTTTTTTCAAGATTGAGGCAATATTTGCTATTGGAATTTTGTAGTTATGTTATATAATGTGTGTGAAATCGACTTTAAAAATAAAAAAAAAATAAAAATAAAAATTTTACTCTCGTATCGGTCAGTCTGTTGATAGATAGATAGATAGATAGATAGATAGATAGATAGATAGATAGATAGATAGATAGATAGATAGATAGATAGATAGATAGATAGATAGATAGATAGATAGATAGATAGATAGATAGATAGATAGATACATAGAATAGATAGATAGATAGATAGATAATAGATAGATAGATAATAAAATAAAATAAATAAAAATAAAAATAGATAAATAATAAAAATAGATAAAATAGATAATAAATAGATAAATAATAAAAAGATAGATAAATTAGGTAGGTAAAAAAAAAAATTTAGGTTTTACAAGATTGAGGTGTCGGTAAGGATTTTTTAACAAGATTGTGGTTTCGGTAAGGTTTGTTTTACAAGATTGAGGCAATATTTTCTATCGGAATTTTGTAGTTATGTTAAAAAATTAAAAAAAAAAAAAAAAAAAAAAAAAAAAAAAAAAAAAAAAAAAAAAAATTACTCTCGCATCGGTCAGTCTGTTGATAGATAGATAGATAGATAGATAGATAGATAGATAGATAGATAGATAGATAGATAGATAGATAGATAGATAGATAGATAGATAGATAGATAGATAGATAGATAGATAGATAGATAGATAGATAGATAGATAGATAGATAGATAGATAGATAGATAGATAGATAGATAGATAGATAAATAGATATAGATAGAAAAAAATATAAAAAAAAAAGATAGATAGGTAGTAAGTAGAAAGGTAGGTTTTACAAGATTGAGGTGTCGGTAAGGATTGTTTTACAAGATTGTGGTTTCGGTAAGGTTTGTTTTACAAGATTGAGGCAATATTTGCTATTGGAATTTTTTACTCTCGTATCGGTCAGTCTGTTGATAGATAGATAGATAGATAGATAGATAGATAGATAGATAGATAGATAGATAGATAGATAGATAGATAGATAGATAGATAGATAGATAGATAGATAGATAGATAGATAGATAGATAGTTAGATAGATAGATAGATAGATAGATAGATAGATAGATAGATAGATAGATAGATAGATAGAAAGATAAATAAATAGATAGAAAAATAGATAATAAAAAATATAAATAATAATAGAATAGATTATAAAATAAATAGATAAAAAGATCGATAGGTAGGTAGGTAAGTAGAAAGGTAGGTTTTACAAGATTGAGGTGTCGGTAAAGATTGTTTTACAAGATTGTGGTTTCGGTAAGGTTTGTTTTACAAGATTGAGGCAATATTTGCTATTGGAATTTTGTAGTTATGTTATATAATATGTGTGAAATGGACTTTAAAAAAAAAAAAAAAAATTTACCCTCGTATCGGTCAGTCTGTTGATAGATAGATAGATAGATAGATAGATAGATAGATAGATAGATAGATAGATAAATAGATAGATAGATAGATAGATAGATAGATAGATAGATAGATAGATAGATAGATAGATAGATAGATAGATAGATAGATAGATAGATAGATAGATAGATAGATAGATAGTAATAAAAAAGATATAGATAAATTATAGATAAATAGATAAAATAGATTTTGATAAAAAAATAATAGATAGATATAAAATAGATAGATATAGATAAAATAAAGTAATAGATAGTTAGAAAAAAAAATAAATAAAAAAAAAA
>JAMPIV010021525.1:42500-46267 GCA_024509875.1 Oreohelix idahoensis
ATAGATAGATAGATAGATAGATAGATAGATAGATAGAAAAATAGATAGATACATAGAAAAATAGATAGATAAATAGATAAATAGGTAGGTAAGTAGAAAGGTAGGTTTTACAAGATTGACGTGTCGGTAAGGATTGTTTTACAAGATTGTGGTTTCGGTAAGGTTTGTTTTACAAGATTGAGGCAATATTTGCTATTGGAATTTTGTAGTTATGTTATAAAATATGTGTGAAATGGACTTAAAAAAAAAAAAAATAAAAAAAAAAAAAAAAAAATTTACTCTCGTATCGGTCAGTCTGTTGATAGATAGATAGATAGATATATAGATAGATAGATAGATAGATAGATAGATAGATAGATAGATAGATAGATAGATAGATAGATAGATAGATAGATAGATAGATAGATAGATAGATAGATAGATAGATAGATAGATAGATAGATAGATAGATAGAATAGAATAATAGATAGATAATAAATAGATAATAGAAAAAAATAAATAAAAAAATAGATTAGTAGATATAGATAATAGATAAAAGATATATAAAAAGATTAAAAGATAGATAGGTAGGTAGGTAAGTAGAAAGGTAGGTTTTACAAGATTGGTAGGTTTTACAAGATTGAGGTGTCGGTAAGGATTGTTTTACAAGATTGAGGCAATATTTGCTATTGGAATTTTGTAGTTATGTTATATAATAGGCAATATTTGCTATTGGAATTTTGTAGTTATGTTATATAATATGTGTGAAATGGACTTAAAAAAAAAAAAATTCACTCTCGTATCGGTCAGTCTGTAAATAGATAGATAGATAGATAGATAGATAGATAGATAGATAGATAGATAGATAGATAGATAGATAGATAGATAGATAGATAGATAGATAGATAGATAGATAGATAGATAGATAGATAGATAGATAGATAGATAGATAGATAGATAGATAGATAGATAGATAGATAGATAGATAGATAGATAGATAGATAGATAGATAGATAGTTAGGTAGATAGATAGATAAATAGATAAATAGATAAATAGATAGATAGGTAGGTAGGTAAGTAGAAAGGTAGGTTTTACAAGATTGAGGTGTCGGTAAGGATTGTTTTACAAGATTGTGGTTTCGGTAAGGTTTGTTTTACAAGATTGAGGCAATATTTGCTATTGGAATTTTGTAGTTATGTTATAAAATATGTGTGAAATGGACTTTAAAAAAAAAAAAAAAAATTTTACTCTCGTATCGGTCAGTCTGTTGATAGATAGATAGATAGATAGATAGATAGATAGATAGATAGATAGATAGATAGATAGATAGATAGATAGATAGATAGATAGATAGATAGATAGATAGATAGATAGATAGATAGATAGATAGATAGATAGATAGATAGATAGATATATAGATAGATAGATAGATAGATAGATAGATAGATAGATAGATAGATAGATAGATAGATAGATAGATAGATAGATAGATAGATAGATAGATAGATAGATAGATAGATAGATAGATAGATAGATAGATAGATAGATAGATAGATAGATAGAAAGATAAAAAGATAGATAGATAGATAGATAGATAGATAGATAGATAGATAGATAGATAGATAGATAAGGTAAGTAGAAAGGTAGGTTTTACAAGATTGAGGTGTCGGTAAGGATTGTTTTACAAGATTGTGGTTTCGGTAAGGTTTGTTTTACAAGATTGAGGCAATATTTGCTATTGGAATTTTGTAGTTATGTTATATAATATGTGTGAAATGGACTTTAAAAAAAAAAAAAAAAAATTTACTCTCGTATCGGGCAGTCTGTTGATAGATAGATAGATAGATAGATAGATAGATAGATAGATAGATAGATAGATAGATAGATAGATAGATAGATAGATAGATAGATAGATAGATAGATAGATAGATAGATAGATAGATAGATAGGTAGATAGATAGATACATAGATAAATCGATAGATAAATAGATAAATAGATAGGTAGGTCGATAGATTGATAAATAGATAAATAGATAAAAAGATAGATAGGTAGGTATGTAAGTAGAAATGTAGGTTTTACAAGATTGAGGTGTCGGTAAGGATTGTTTTACAAGATTGTGGTTTCGGTAAGGTTTGTTTTACAAGATTGAGGCAATATTTTCTATTGGAATTTTGTAGTTATGTTATAAAATATGTGTGAAATGGACTTAAAAAAAAAAAAAAAAAAAAAAAAAAATTTACTCTCGTATCGGTCAGTCTGTTGATAGATAGATAGATAGATAGATAGATAGATAGATAGATAGATAGATAGATAGATAGATAGATAGATAGATAGATAGATAGATAGATAGATAGATAGATAGATAGATAGATAGATAGATAGATAGATAGATATAGATAGATAGATAGATAGATAGATAGATAGATAGATAGATAGATAGATAGATAGATAGATAGATAGATAGATAGATAGATAGATAGATAGATAGATAGATAGATAGATAGATAGATAGATAGATAGATAAATAGATAAATAGATAAAAAGATAGATAGGTAGGTAGGTAAGTAGAAAGGTAGGTTTTACAAGATTGAGGTGTCGGTAAGGATTGTTTTACAAGATTGTGGTTTCGGTAAGGTTTGTTTTACAAGATTGAGGCAATATTTGCTATTGGAATTTTGTAGTTATGTTATATAATATGTGTGAAATGGACTTAAAAAAAAAAAAAAAAAAAAAAAAATTTACTCTCGTATCGGTCAGTCTGTTGATAGATAGATAGATAGATAGATAGATAGATAGATAGATAGATAGATAGATAGATAGATAAATAGATAGATAGATAGATAGATAGATAGATAGATAGATAGATAGATAGATAGATAGATAGATAGATAGATAGATAGATAGATAGATAGATAGATAGATAGATAGATAGATAGATAGATAGATAGATAGATAGATAGATAGATAGATAGATAGATAGATAGATAGATAGATAGATAGATACATAGAAAAATAGATAGATAGATAAATAGATAGGTAGGTAGATAGATAGATAAATAGATAAAAAGATAGATAGGTAGGTAGGTAAGTAGAAAGGTAGGTTTTACAAGATTGAGGTGTCGGTAAGGATTGTTTTACAAGATTGTGGTTTCGGTAAGGTTTGTTTTACAAGATTGAGGCAATATTTGTTATTGGAATTTTGTAGTTATGTTATAAAATATGTGTGAAATGGACTTAAAAAAAAAAAAAAAAAAAAAAAAAATTTACTCTCGTATCGGTCAGTCTGTTGATAGATAGATAGATAGATAGATAGATAGATAGATAGATAGATAGATAGATAGATAGATAGATAGATAGATAGATAGATAGATAGATAGATAGATAGATAGATAGATAGATAGATAGAGAGAGAGATAGATAGATAGATAGATAGATAGATAGATAGATAGATAGATAGATAGATAGATAGATAGATAGATAGATAGATAGATAGATAGATAGATAGATAGATAGATAGATAGATAAATAGATAAATAGATAAAAAGATAGATAGGTAGGTAGGTAAGTAGAAAGGTAGGTTTTACAAGATTGAGGTGTCGGTAAGGATTGTTTTACAAGATTGTGGTTTCGGTAAGGTTTGTTTTACAAGATTGAGGCAATATTTGCTATTGGAATTTTGTAGTTATGTTATATAATATGTGTGAAATGGACTTTAAAAAAAAAAAAATCACTCTCGTATCGGTCAGTCTGTTGATAGATTGCAATATTTGCTATTGTAATATTGTA
>JAMPIV010021526.1:0-76011 GCA_024509875.1 Oreohelix idahoensis
TGGATTGGAAACTAAAAAATCATGGACATGCAAAACGTTTGTGATGTTGATATTCTTTGACTGAGAAAATAAACATAAGGTAAAACGTTTAAGACAAACTTAACCTATATTAACTTCAAGTAAGCAAAACTACACAAAATGTAGTTCCTTGGGGGGCCTCTGCTGAGATCAGAAACAACTAGATCGCTGCTACCTCAGGATTGTTGTAAGAGGTAAATAATATGGGGCTAGCAACCTCATCATGTAAAACAAATTGCTCCAGAAACCACGCCTGCAAGAGTTTGTGCTTTGTCAGTAGGTTTACTCAACGCGGTTATCTACAGTGGTGGCTCTATACTCCATAAGGAGCTAAAAGGGACTGATGATGATGATGATGCATAACTACAAGTATACTTCCACTAACCTCCATATGCATTGAGAAGCTCCTCAGCCGTTGGAATTCTGTTTGGGTTGTCATCCAGAGATGGTCGGGGTATCATGATGCTGTATGTGGCTTCCAAAACATTACGCGGTATACGTTCACAGACATAGAAATAGTTAAGGTTCACAGGGACATTTATGTGGGATGTAGTTACGTACTCTCATAGCCATATCTATGTCAGTGCATATTCTCATAGACATATCTATGTCACTTGAAGATCTAGATTTTGCTGATGATCGGGCTGTTTTGTCCCATAACCGTAACCCAGAAGCAAGACAAGTTGAGAATACCTGATGAGAGGTTGTAGCAATTGGGTTTGGAAATACATAGAGACAACACAAATATCATGAGAATAACTGTGACTAACAATAGCCAAGGTTGTATTGGGAGATATATCCCTCAAAGATGTAAGGGTACAAGGATCCTGTTACATGCCTATTGAGGCATATTGGTAATGTGGTGTTAAGCCCATATTTTCTTGGGGTCTACATCACATGTTGCCTTGACCATCACAGAAGTTGCTCTGGTACCCAATTCATGAGGCTGGGTCGACCCTGGAGCCGTTTGTGATCTAAAAAAATCCCACCTCAAATGGGGATCGAACCATGGACCACCAAGGTAGGAAGCCAGTGAACTAACCATTGCGTTACTGCTGTTCCTAAAAGATGTAAAGTCATAACATATTTTGATACCAAAACAGACCAAGCTGGAGGAATGGATAATGATATCAAAATAAATAAGATTGCTAAGACAAGAGGAGCTTTCATTACAATGGGAAATATATGGAAATTTTAAAAGTCTAGTCCAACACAAAAATAAGAACCTAATGTTTCATGTCAGTTCTCTTATATATGGCTATGGAACATGGAGAACTCAAAAATGTCAACCAGAAAGCTACAGACTTTCATAAATGGGTGCTTGCATAGAATAGAAGGATTGTAAATGGTATGACAAGATCACTAATGCGGCAAGAACCACAGAGGAATAACAGTTATAAGAAGACCCAGGCATTGGATAGGACATACGTTTAATAATTAAAATGTTTTCTAGCATGCTCTAGTAATCGGCAGGATTACACAAAAAAGAATTCCCTGATAGGTCAGTGAGATGGGATTTCCCTGGTTATCAACTGTGGTTAATCCAGAGTTATTGTTAGTAACCCAGAGTTCAATGTATTTAATCTAAATTGCTGACAGAATTTTCTAATGAGAAGCACTTCGCAAAAAGCCATTACAGGTACATAAAGACAAAGGCTGACTCAAGCACGTATAACATAACATGTTTCTTCTTCTTCTTCTTCCGTCCTTAGCCACCGACCGTCAAAGCAGTCAGTGGCCATTACGCCTAGTGGCGTCTTAGGGCAACAGCAGATAGATTTTCTTTGCCATTATTTCCCATCACGCCTAATGGCGTCTTTAGGGCAACGGCAAATCAACCCATTTGCTGTTGTTTCCGTAATACATAAAGACAAAGGCTGACTCAAGCACGTATAACATAACATGTTTAGCCATCACAAAAGCCATTACAGGTACATAAAGACAAAGGCTGACTCAAGCACGTATAACATAACATGTTTAGCCATCACAAAAGCCATTACAGGTACATAAAGACAAAGGCTGACTCAAGCACGTATAACATAACATGTTTAGCCATCACAAAAGCCATTACAGGTACATAAAGACAAAGGCTGACTCAAGCACGTATAACATAACATGTTTAGCCATCACAAAAGCCATTACAGGTACATAAAGACAAAGGCTGACTCAAGCACGTATAACATAACACGTTTAGCCATCACAAGAGCCACTTAAAAGGATATGAGGTTGGTAGGGGAGATATGATCCCTCATTTCATCAATAGGGAGAATTCCATTTATGACCAAGTGTGCCTTGGTTGCCACGAATGATGGGAAAACAAGACCTGGGCAGTCACATAACATTAGATGCTGGTCTACGTACAGGGTCTAGGGAGAAAAAAGACCTTGAAATTATCATCATTACATTTTAAATAATATGTCAAAACTGCTACTGTTTGAGGTTAAAAAACACATATTTAAGTCAACATGTTAAAGCTGTTATTGCTTTAGGTAAAATGTATATTAAAATGGCTTCTGCTTTCGCTAACAACCATCGTCATCCTTTCAACTCCCAAGGAGTATAGACCTTCAACAAACATATGCCAAGTCTTCCTGTCCTGTGCCATCAGCTCAAGCTCTTTCCATTTTAATTTATGTCACCAGTTCTCTTCTTCATGTACTTTTCAGTCTACCTCTACCTCTCTAACACTGGGGGTTCGAGAACAAGGAGTCCTTTGTACTGATATCAACAAGTTTCCACTGCCAGCATCATCTCATCTGTTCCACAGTAGTTATCTTGTCATCTGTTCCACATTAGTTATCTTGTCATCTGTTCCACATTTGTTATCTTGTCATATCATTTCAATCCTTCTTTTCTAAGCAAGCACCCATTTATGAAAGTCTGTAGTTTTTAGGTTGTCGTCTTTGCTGTTTATATAGCTAAAGAATATTTAGGTAAACATGTTAAAACTGCTATTACTTTAGCTAAAGAATATTTAGGTCAGCATGTTAAAACTGTTATTGCTTTAGCTAAAGAATATTTAGGTCAACATGTTAAAACTGCTATTGTTTTAGCTAAAAAATATTTAGGTCAGCATGTTAAAACTGTTATTGCTTTAGCTAAAGAATATTTAGGTCAGCATGTTAAAACTGCTATTGTTTTAGCTAAAAAATATTTAGGTCAGCATGTTAAAACTGCTATTGCTTTAGCTAAAGAATATTTAGGTCAGCATGTTAAAACTGTTATTGCTTTAGCTAAAAATATTTAGGTCAGCATGTTAAAACTGCTATTGCTTTAGCTAAAGAATATTTAGGTCAACATGTTAAAACTGCTATTGTTTTAGCTAAAAATATTTAGGTCAGCATGTTAAAACTGCTATTGCTTTAGCTAAAGAATATTTAGGTCAGCATGTTAAAACTGCTATTGTTTTAGCTAAAAATATTTAGGTCAGCATGTTAAAACTGCTATTTCTTTAGCTAAAGAATATTTAGGTCAACATGTTAAAACTGCTATTGTTTTAGCTAAAAATATTTAGGTCAGCATGTTAAAACTGCTATTGTTTTAGCTAAAAATATTTAGGTCAGCATGTTAAAACTGTTAAGACTGTATGAGAGCTGTGTACTTTCTGTGCTTCTCTATGGTGCGGAATGCTGGAGAGTAACAGAGAAGAAAATGTCGAAACTGTCCTCCTTCTACACAATCTGCCTAAGGAAAATTCTCAGAATCTTTTTGCCAAACACCATCAGCAACCAAGAACTACTTATTCGGAGTAACCAGGAGGACATGCACACCATCATAGCTGGCAGACGCTGGAGTTGGGTTGGCCATGTCCTCAGAAGGGACCCTGATGCCATCACAAGAACAGCTATGCTATGGACCCCCGAGGGAAAGCGAAAGAGAGGCCGACCAAAAACAACTTGGCGGAGAACTGTGGAAGCCGAGATGCAAAGAATGAACCAGAGTTGGGGCACTGTACGAAGGATGGCCGCCGACCGAGCAAGGTGGAATCAATTTGTTGCTGCCCTACAGGACGCCACCAGGCGTGATGGCCACTGACTGCTTTGATGGTTGGCGGTTATGGATCAAAGAAGAAGAAGTTAAAACTGTTATTGCTTTAGCTAAAGAATATTTAGGTCAGCATGTTAAAACTGCTATTGTTTTAGCTAAAAAATATTTAGGTCAGCATGTTAAAACTGCTATTGTTTTAGCTAAAAAATATTTAGGTCAGCATGTTAAAACTGCTATTGTTTTAGCTAAAAATATATTTATGTCAGCATGTTAAAACCACGGGTGTTTTAGTTATTACAAAAATAACAATAGCTATTGTTTCCACTAACAAAAACACTTAGGGCAATATGTTAAAACTTAAAATGTTTTAGCTGCCAAAAAAAAATACTTAGATCGTTTTTTTTTAATCGTACGCCAGCTATTACTCGAGGCAAAATCTCCGGTTAGTATGTCTAACATGAGACTGATTTTATGTGAGTATCCCTTTTTTCCCTGTACAATGACAGCTGTCCTCTCGCCATTCAGGCAAGTACTCGCCGATTTCGGACATACCCATCAGAGCTGGGTCGGCTCAGGATCCGTTCAGGTTATTCCAGTCCCTGGTCGGCGACACTCCCACAAATGTCCTCGCCTGGGCTCGATTATTCCAGTCCCAACTCCCGATTGATGGCACTCCTTCAAATGTACTTGCCAGGGCTCGAACCTGGATCACCTGATCACCAGTGCAGTGTGGTAACCATAACACCAGCGTGGATCAACATGTAAAAAGCTCTACTGTTTGGATCCTGCTACAGAGGGATACTAGTCAACTGTCTGACTTCTCTCTATATTTTGTTTGACTGCCTTGTGTACTGTGTAGTTCCCAGGGGTCTCCGTGGAGAGAAACAAGGAGTAGGGGTACTGTTGCTCCATGAGGCATGTTGTGAATAGTGACCAATAGTGGGCATGGGGCTGGCAAACTCATCACATAAAACATACATCTACAGAAAGCACTGCTGCAAGATATCATTATTGATTTGGTGCAGGCTTTCTGCAGGGGGGAGGGGTTAGCAGTGGTTGGTGGCATGCCCCACATGGGGTTAAAAGGGAAACAATGAATGAATGAAACATTTTACTACCGCTGAAACAATGTGATAATTAGGGTACAGTACCTGCAAATGTTTTGTACGACCAGGCGTTGCAGACACTGCCAATCTTTTTTCATTGAGAATCACATTAATTGTCGAGCTCTTCCCAACATTCGGGTAGCCAACCATGCCGACTGTTTTAACACCATCCTGCCTGGTACAAGATGATGGATGTGCCAGTTTATGGAAAATATCCAGTAATTCCTCCGCACTAGTGATCTCCGGACTGTTACTAAAATTCAAATCTGGTGCAGTCAAGGACTCATTCCCTGAGACCATAGATGAACTGCCACTCTCAGTTACTGTACTGCATTCTGTAGCTGCAGAAACTGCACAAGTATCCCCACAGCTTTTAATCTGCTTGTTGTCAAAACAGTTTGTTTCATCAGGGCTGCCATAGTTTATTTCATCGTTGTCAATATCTTCATTCTCAGAATCACTGTCATCATTATCAGGATTGCTGTCATCGTTATCAGGATCACTGTCCACATCATGCAAAGATTCTTCGTCTTCATCAATATCACCATCACTGGTCGTAGCATCAGGGATACCCTTGGAGAAAAATCATAAATAAACAAGAATTTAAAACTTTTATATGAAGGTTGATTCAAAGTAAAGCTATTTATAGCCAAAAACACACCTCACAATGGCCGTTTGATATGTTACAAAGACTGAATCAAAGCAAAACTATTTATATGCAAAAAAAACCTCAATGTGGGCGTTTGATTTTCTTACAAAGATTGATTCAAAGTTAACCTATTTATACTTAAAAAATACCTCACAATGGCCGTTTGATATGTTACAAAGACTGAATCAAAGCAAAACTATTTATATGCAAAAAAAACCTCAATGTGGGCGTTTGATTTTCTTACAAAGATTGATTCAAAGTTAACCTATTTATACTTAAAAAATACCTCACAATGGCCGTTTGATATGTTACAAAGACTGAATCAAAGCAAAACTATTTATATGCAAAAAAAACCTCAATGTGGGCATTTGATTTTCTTACAAAGATTGATTCAAAGTTAACCTGTTTATACTTAAAAAAATACCTCACAATGGCCGTTTGATATGTATATTTTTTTACTACACAGAAAACATGATGGTTTCACGCTCCAGTCTACCCAACTGTAACTGGGTACCTGACTCTCCTCTTGAGTCAGGGAAGGCAAAGGCGGCAAGGACGGAAACTGGTCACTCCACCTCTTGAAGAAGCTGGACCTGGTATAGTGAAGCCTCTGATACTTCACTCCCCTACGGCAATATCTGCTATTATGGGACTACCTCTACCTTTTCCTGCAAATTGGACCCAGCTGTAGCGGAGCTCCCATGCTCCATAAGAAGTAAAAATAGATAACTTAGAAGCTTAGGTAGATATCGGCTAATGTAATCAAGCAGATATGGGGTAATCTAATCAAACAAAAATGGGATAATCTAATCAAGTAAAAATTGGATATTCTAATCAAGCAAATATTGGGTAAACTAATCTATTCTTTCAAAACTTATGTCAGCAAAATGAACAGGTAAAGTAATGTCTGATTTTCAAACTGCCATGAAAAAATCTAATAAAACTTTCACTAAATCAAATGTTGTCTATGTATTCTCTCTTCAGCCTTTAAAAACACACATTTCCCAGCTTTCACAACTGACAACTGAAAGGGCCACAACATCAGTGAATAAAATAAAAGTGAGATGACCCTGGCTTTGGATAGAACACACATTAAGAAAACGACTTGACAGCATTTATAGTCAGTTCCCCTGATGTGGAATTGCCAGGGTAAGAGAAATACAGGGGGAACCAACAAATTAAAAAACATCCACACGGACAAGAGAAATGGAGACAGACAATGGAAGGGATTAAAAAGAAATATGGAAAGACCATGAAAGAATGGCACTGAACATGACGGATCTGCATGTTTTTACCGGTCACTTGTGCTCCACAGGGAGCTAAGAAATGATGATGAAGTGCCACCATCCCTGTGTGGGGTGGGCTTTTCAACTCTAGTGGTGAAAAAAAACAAAAATGCAAAACAGACTCGACCCAGGGAGCGACATCAGATCTGCAGTCAATAAATACAAGACACAGTGTCCATGATCTACATTAAAAAGTATCAATTTCTTCTTCTTCTTCGTTCACCCTCAGATGTCAACTTGAATAAGTTCAAAGAAAGCAGTGGTCAGCCTGAGGCTGTTGATATCTCCGTAGATTTTCTCCAGGAATGGTACTGGTGATGGCCATATGCGTTTTCTCTGTTCCTCATATGTTGGGCATCTTTGAAGCAGATGTTCGGCAGTCATTTTATCGGTGCCACAGTCACACTCATCAGTAGTTCCTATCTTTAATTTGTTGAAGTATCAATTTAACCATCAGACTAGCTAGGATTAGAATTACATTCCATAGTTTTTACCAAGTTTGTTTTGTCTATAAATAAAACATCCTAGTTTTTCTTCCATCAATTAAAAAAAGTAGTTCCTGTAGGACAGTATAATAGTGATGCACCACGTTTGTGGCACTGGGTATTGGACAAAATTTAGTTGCCAACCACTGGCTTAGGCTTTCTCTCATCTACTCACAGCATTGTAGTTTTTATCAAGATTTAACAACACAACAAAGGTAACATACTTCCTGCTTTTCCTTCTCCACTTTTGCAGAAAAAAATACAACTTGTATGCCTTCCTTGTTGAAATATTCTACCCACTGTTTCCTGTGGAAAGAAAACAAAAAATTTCATATGCTCACATAACAAATCAGCCGATTACGGACAAGAACTGTAGCTTAATGTTTAAAGAAAGCGGTGGTCTGTATGAGATTGTTGATATCTCCGAAGAGTTTTTCCAGGAATGGTACTAGTGATGGCCATATGCATTTCCTCTGTCCCTCATATGTTGGGCACTTTTACAGTAGATGTTCAGCAGCCATTTCATCAGTGCTTCAGTTACACTCATCAGTGGTTTCTATCTTTAGCTTGCTGAATGGATGGTATCTCAATCTGTTGTGGCATCTGAAGATTACTACTTGTTCACTTCTGTTGAGAATTAACATTCAATGCTCCAAACACAATCACATAAATTTTCTATAGGATTTCTCTACTAAGGAGGCAAACGCTTCCCCAAAAGACTGTGTGTGGTGCTCCTGGTGACGAGCCCTCCCAGTTCAAATGATAGGGCAAAGTTACGTGTATCTGTTCGGACGCCGTCTTTGGGAAAGGCAGTAGCGGCACCACCAGCTCGGGTGACGATAGAGTCCCCCTACACAATGACCTCTTTGCAGAGGACCATTCTTCTCATGGCATTGCACACATGCCAGTTACTCTGCCAGCTGCGCCGGCTGAGTTGGGGAAGTTCTCTGGGGTTGCAAGAAAGCCCAAAACAACAGCCTCAAACAGCTGCATGGATAAAAGAGGGAATAACTTGAATCCCTGAGGATTGGAACAACAACATAGGACCTATATTGTGACACTGACCAACATCATTCATCCTCTTCATTCCATTTGAAACACTGGATGTCTTCTTCAAGAGCTGACTGGTATAGGTGCCCATGTCTCTCCACAACTCTAGTGCCGTTTATCAATTCATTGTTATCATTTCCCTTCAGCTCTGTAAAGAAAATATGCCTTCAATAAATTCATGCCAAGCTTTCATGTCATGTGGTCTTCTATACGTCTTCATCGTCCTTTTCATATCTGTCTTCAGTTCCCTTCTCTGTGGGTTTTCATCTCCCTCAACCTCTTCTTCCTCGTTTGCCCTGAAAAGGACGTTGGTTGCGTCGTGTCAGTTTACAGCGAAGCTGCGGTATTTGCGCCTTTCGGCCAACACATCCGACTTCCGCACGGCATTTTTTGGGACCGGGTTTGCCTTCCCTCTTCGATCCCTACTCCTCAGCCAGACTGCAGTGATGCAGCCTGTTTCCAGGACCACCATGTGCAGGTGGAGTAGGGTCTTGGTCAGCTCTGGTTCTATGGGTCGCTTACTGCATTCCTCATTTTTGATGCGTCCTGGGTCCCAGGAAATCACCTTACAAAGCTATCAAGGGGTTTCCTCAATGTGTGTTCTATCGTCTTTGTTTCCCCCTCTTGTTCCACTGGCTGTCATCAGTTCCACATTGGTAAACTTGTCATACCATTTCAATCCTTCTGTTCTAGGCAAGCACCCATTCCAGGGTTAGACCACTAACGAAGACCCTAAAGCCCCTTCACATCATGCACCCTGGAAAAAGCCAACCTTCATGTCCTTGAGTTGCGTGGCCAATGCTCAGGTTGTCACACCATGGCAACACAACATCAGGATTGCCACTATGATTGGGGGAAACACCTGAGCCTCAGTCTGAACTCCAGATTGTACCTGGCCAACTATGAGCAGGATCCCACATTGGATAGATGACAGGTGAGGGGAGCAAACAAATTTTGCCTTAATGTCTCTTTCTTTCTTCCCCCCCCCCCCCCCCCCCCCCCCCCCCCCCCCCAAGCTTAAAACAGGATGTAACGGTCATTTATATGCATGCCAAGCCAGGATAAAATACCTGGAAAGAAACTGGTAGAGCTCATTACTCCAACATAAGAAGCTGCAGAAAGTCAGAAAAGCCCACGCCTATAAATCTAGATAATGCCATGCAAATTCTTCAACTTGCCATCTGCTGCAGCAACCTTAATTAAACAACAACACTAACATTCTATACTGACACAATATTATTTAAAAGACAATTTTTAAATATTTTTTTATGTAAAACTTTTGCCTCGTTTTGGCGAGGCGCGTCCCGTTCAACCTAGTCGGTTATATTAGGGTGCATGTCCAAATAGACCCTTAGGTCTGAGACATAATTTAAAAGACAATAAACAAGCTAGCCGTGAACCTATCACAAAAGACACATTAAATATGTTACCTTTACGTATGTAATTAATTTTGGACCAAACTAAAATTACCTCATCAAGAAGAGAGACCTTTTAACTCTTACAGGACACAGTAGTTTTCCCATGTTTGATGCAAGGAGTTTTCTGCCGCTTTGAGTTTTCATATAATGGTGAAGTTTCTTCTTCTTCTTCTTCGTACACTCTCAGACGTCCACTTGAATGTTCTCAAAGAAAGCAGTAGTCAGTTTGAGGCTATTTGAATCCCCGTAAAGCTTTTCCACGAAAGGAGCTGGCGTCGGCCATATGCACTTTCTCTGTACCACATATAAGGGGCAACTTTGAAGCAGATGTTCAGCAGTCATTTTATCAGTGCCACAGTTACACTGATCGGTAGTTCCTATCTTTAGCTTGTTGAATAGATGGTATCTCAATCTGTTGTGGCCAGTGCGGAGTCTGAAGATTACCACTTGTTCTCTTCTGTGGAGCTGGTAGTAAGCATCATTCTGTGTGTGCCCTGGATGTTCTAAATTCCATTTGTTTCTGTAACTGATTCTGATAAAACTCTTTGCCTCCTCAAAAGTTATGCTTGCATCAGGCTGAGGTAGATGTGAACCTTCTTTTGGTGAAGTTTAAGGGGAAGTACTTTCCAAGTTTTTACAAAGTATGATAATGTTATCCAAAGCTGTAAAGAAAACCTAATGAGGATGTAACTGTCTTTTTTTCTTTGTTGATGTGATCACTGGCCCAAGACAGTATACATGTTGTTAGATGTGTAGTGCGAGCGTATGATGAATTGAGTGTGGGTGCGAATGAAGGCGCGAATGTGTTTAGGCTCGTATAGATGTAGATCCTGCAACCCATACTCTCACATGCAGTAATCAAGGATGCTTTGACACTGCAGGCATGTTTCAAGACATTTATTGACGGGAACACACATAATATCAACAGGAACAGTCAGTGTAACAGGGTCATGCTGACCTGACATCGATAGGTATACATTTGGCATTCAAAAAGGTAAACATCGGAATAGACGTGCATGGTCAATAGCAAAGTTCTTCAATAATGACAGTTCGTAGCGTCGCCCTTGGCGTCTCTGACTAAACGCGTCAGATGCCTTAGTTACTATGACACATAGGTGCAACTTGGCACTCCCTGCCAATTGCACATATCAGGCTGTAGTATAATAGCCGACAGCACAGGCCTCGTTCTGACGTCGGCCGTGTACTTCTGTTAAATAGGTTATCATCAACCCTGCAGTAATACTTATTGTAGATAGAAGTTCCGCCAATCTGCGGCTCCCACAATATATCTTCGTCACTGGATTTCTGGACAATATAAGACTAACAGTCTTGGATGGCTACCTCGAGCACAAATATATAAGTTCTGAAATGGCGGATCCGTGAACTGCTGTTCACCCTAGGTAATCCTTTACATGTTCTGCCACCGAAAAGCGTAATAATGCATAAAGGTCGGTATTACCTGGTAAATGAATCCTCAGAACTACACAAGGAATTCTGTCGTCATCCCGACGCACAGAGATTCACTGGGGAAAACTGCCATAGCAGTTACTTCGAAGATTCTCCCCGAAAAACAATGGACTCTTTGTAACTGTCTTTTTTTTCTTGTTGAGGTGATCACTGGCCCAAGACAGTTTACATGTTGTTAGATGTGTAGTGCGAGCGTATGATGAGTTGAGTGTGGGTGCGAATGAAGACGCGAATGTGTTTAGGCTCGTATAGATGTAGATCCTGCAACCCATACTCTCACATGCAGTAATCAAGGATGCTTTGACACTGCAGGCATGTTTCAAGACATTTATTGACGGGAACACACATAATATCAACAGGAACAGTCAGTGTAACAAGGTCATGCTGACCTGACATCGATAGGTATACATTTGGCATTCAAAAAGGTAAACATCAGAATAGACGTGCATGGTCAATAGCAAAGTTCTTCAATAATGACAGTTCGTAGCGTCGCCCTTGGCGTCTCTGACTAAACGCGTCAGATGCCTTAGTTACCTTGACACACAGGTGCAACTTGGCACTCCCTGCCAATTGCACATATCAGGCTGTAGTATAATAGCCGGAAGCACAGGCCTCGTCCTAACGTCGGCCGTGTACTTCTGTTAAATAGGTTATCATCAACCCTGCAGTAATACTTATTGTAGATAGAAGTTCCGCCACCGAAAAGCGTAATAATGCATAAAGGTCGGTATTACCTGGTAAATGAATCCTCAGAACTACACAAGGAATTCTGTCGTCATCCCGACGCACAGAGATTCACTGGGGAAAACTGCCATAGCAGTTACTTCGAAGATTCTCCCCGAAAAACAATGGACTCTTGGTCCCTTCAGAAAAACAGGACCTCCCGGCTTCCCGGAAGTATATCTCACCCCCGCTTAAAAAACCTTCCCATAGGCCCACGCCGAACTGTCAACCTCTGACCCTAAAGGTCAAACACAATGAATGAATAAACAAGGGAAGACAACCCCTAATCAACCTGACATCGCAGGTAAAGACACAATTATACTTATGATACAAACATAAGCAAATAACTTGACAGATGACTCCGTCGAAAATGACAGCAACATTACTACCACCCCCCTGTAAAAAAAAAAAATGCAATTTTTTTTTTTTTAATATGTTCATGAGCAAGATAGCACCAGTATCACTTCTGTGCTCATGCAAACAATGAACCTAATATCAGGTACAATAGAAGAGGGTACAAATCATCTCCCAACATAGGAGAAAATATTTCCTTTAAGCCAAACAAACTAAGGGATACCATTCAAGAAACCTAAGTTGCTGGCAATACCAATCATATATCAAACATTACTAAATAATATAATCATAGCAATATACAAATGTCAATGCTATTTTAGCAACATATCACTGATGGATGGACAAAATGAAATTTGTTAAATTATCTAAACATCATCCAAATACATTTGTATTACAACATATTATGATATTAAGGACAGACCTAAGTCTGAAAATATATCAGGAAAAACTAGGACACAAGATTTAACTGGAATCATGTGGGCATCTAGACAATATGTCCGCCATCACATTATCCGAACCACGGATAGCTCGCACCGTGAAATGGAAAGGCTGAAGAGCAATAGCATAACGAGTAGATCTCGAGCTCTTCAAATCCTTACTTTGCATAGCCGTAAGAGCTTTTTGGTCGGTTTCCATAAAGAAATGCGCGCCCAGAAGGAACCTTTGTAGCTTAAGAATGGACCAAACCATAGCCAACAATTCACGGTCCAAAACCGAGTAATTCCTTTCTGCCGCATTCAGCTTCCTAGAAAATATACATTACAGGATGCAGAGTTCCTGAATATTCCTGCATTAGTGCCGCTCCAATGCCAGTGGAAGAGGCATCACTACGAAGGACAAAAGTCTTATCAATCGTCGGTAGTCTTAAGATAGGATGAGATGAGAACAAATTCTTAACCTGATCCAATGAAGATTGGCATTCTTGGGACCAACGCACCATATTAGGAGAACCTTTTTTCAATAACGTTGAAAGTGGTGCCATAATGGAGGACAGATTCTCAATGAATCTTCCATAGAATTGTATCAATCCCAAGAGACTACGCACTTGCTTTTTTGTCTTCGGAACCGAGATATTTAATATCTTTGAAATGTTTTGGTCCTCTGTCTTCAACAGACCATGACCAACTCGATGACCTAGGAAGGAAATTTCACTAAACCCAACAAAAGCTTTAGAGGGTTTAGCAGTCAAACTATGCTCACGTAGAGTAGATAGCAATTCCTTCAGACCCACATAGTGTTCTTCCCAAGTATCGCTGAAAAGACAGATGTCGTCTAAATATGCAATGACATCTGCACGATCTGATAGAATTCGTCGCATCATGCGCACGAAAGTCGCTGGGGCGTTCATAAGCCCGAAAGGCATAAAATTCCATTGAAACAGACCCCTAGGTGTCGAAAAAGCAGTGAGAGGTTTGGCGTGTTCCGTCAATGGGACTTGCCAATAACCTTTCGACAAGTCTAGTTTAGTAAAGAATTTAGCTTTAGAAAGTCTAATAAGTAGATCATCTAATAACGGCATAGGTTCAGCATCGAACTTCGTAACTTGATTTAATTTGCGATAATCAACGGAAAGACGTATGTTATTGTCTTTCTTTCGAACAATAACTATCGACGAAGAATAAGCTGAAGTGGATGGTTCAATTATTTGTAGTTGAATCATTTCATCCAATTCTTTCTCGACTTGTGCTTGAAAATGAATAGGTATTGGGTATGGTCTTACTCTGATCGGATTACGATCAGTAAGTATGATGTCATGTTCTATGACATCTGTGTGTCCAGGAATGTCGGTAAGGACATCCTGATATGATTGTAACGTAGAGGATACTTGACGTTGTTCCTCAAAAGACAAGTTAGAAGAGACTGTAACGTCTCTCCACGATTCCGTTGAAATAAGTGGAATCGTAGGAAGAGGTAAGTTCACGTCAGAAAAAATAGTTTCCTCATCCTGTATAACGGACAGGGATGAGATGTGACCATGTTGAACTGGAGAGTCGTCCGTCGCCTGGAAAATAGGCTGTAAATAGTCTGGACGTTCAATAAACTCTGTTAACATATTTATATGGAAGGTTTTATGCCTTCCATCCACATCGACAATATAGTCGACATCAGAAATTTTCGAGACTATAGTGTATGGACCCTTCCAAGAAATGAGAAGTCTATTCTCTCTTGAGGGCAGTAAGACATATGCTTTGTCTCCAGGACAAAGTTGACGTAGGCGTCTTTTCTTATTAGCAAATCGCCTAGCTTTTTCTTTCGCAAATTCGGAAGATGAAGTTGCTAACCTGCACGATTCGATAATCTTTTCTCTAAGAGCTATAACATATTCATATGACGATTGTGTATCATCGTCAATATTATCGGAAGTTATCAAATCGTGTAACAAGGACATTGGCCCGCGCGGTTGCGCGCCAAAGACAAGTTCGAAAGGAGAAAACCCTGTATGCTCGTTGGGAACCTCTCTATAGGCAAAGAGGACTGCAGGTAAAACCCTGTCCCAATCTTCAGGATGATCCTCCGTTATCTTGCCAAGTAAGTTCTTTAGTGTCCTGTTAAGACGTTCTACCAATCCATTGGACATTGGATGATAAATACTACTGAGAGACCTTTTAATGTCTAGCGTAGCCATTACCTGAGACATAACGTCCGAAATTAACTGAGTGCCGTGATCCGACAGTATTTCTCCGGGGAATCCCAGACGAGAAAATACGAGCCAAAGAGCATCAGCGATATCGACAGTTGATATGCTCTTCAGAGGAATAGCCTCTGGCCAACGCGTGCACATGTCCACGCAAGTGAGGATAAATTGGTGTCCTCTGGCTGACTTAATTTTGAACGGACCAATGATGTCTATAGCCATTTTCTGAAACGGCCGAATCGGAATATCTGCAGCCTGAATAGGAGCAGCATGTCTCGGACCCCTAGACTTGACCTCTTGACAAATTTTGCAAGATCGGCAATAAATTCGGATGTCTTTATTCACGAATGGCCAAAAGAATGACGCAAGGACTCTAGTTTTAGTTCTGGAAAAACCCATGTGTCCCGCACACTGAGAATCGTGTGCATGCCGAAGAATTAAGGCTCTCATACACTTAGGCACAAGAATTTGCGAGTGCATAGACTTGTCCGAGTGTTGTACCATTCGTACCAATATACCATTCTTCATAGTGATATACGATTTGTGATTCGTATTTTGATTGGGATCCCCTTTCTTTGCAAGAAGGAAGTATTTCTTCAAAGAAGGATCCTCTTCTTGACGTTTAACAAACGAGTCATGGGAAATCACCAAGTGCTCGTCTTGGCTATCAACTTCATTACTATTATCAGATGAAGTTGGGGGATTAAGAGCTTGAGCTCTTGTCACCACTGCATTGACCGTTTGAATGTTTTTTTCTTCCCAACTAGAAATTTGTTGCGGGGTGCATTCCTTAACCCCATGAATACGACCGATTATAAGATCCGCAATAGGATTAGGAAGAAGACATGCATGGACATCTCCTGTGAAGAAAGGAGTGTCAATCCTAATAATAGCAGTAGGATAGCTTTCCATAGTACCACCAAATGTAACACATTTGATTGTTTTTCCCGTGGCACAGCAAGGATCTATCAGAGACTCCTTAACCCCGACGGTAGTACATCCCGAATCGAAAAGTACTGAGACTAGCCTATCATTTATTAGACCTTTATGTAAGATGAGAGATCCTCTCCCATCATGCGCAACTGTAGCAGGTAGAGCAGGAAGAGGGTGACCACAACTTAGCGTAGATACAGTTGATGAGTCAAACAATGTTAAGCATTGGGGGCATTCAGTTGCTCTCCCAAAATCGAAAGCACAACCAGTGATAGCCCTAGAGTTACCACTATCATTTACTGTATTACAGGCTCCATCAAACTCTTGTTGCGCAGAGTTTGCCTGTTGGTAAGGTCTTTTTTGTTAAACCTAGGTCTACCTCGATTATCATTTCCCCTGTAATTATTTCGACTATCATTTCCCCTGTAATTGTTTCGACTATCATTTCCCCTGTAATTGTGATCATATTGTCTATTGTACTCATCATTCCGGTTTGAATCCCGGTTTCTAAATTCACCATCGTCATAATCTTGACGTCGAGAATGATTACCTCGAAAATTTGAATAGTTATTATTTGGATAGCCTTTACGAAAGTGTCTCAAATTATTACCACTAAAATTACGAGAACTACCATCTTGTCTCCACTGCATAGACGAAGAACCATCATGTGTTGGATTACTCCGCTTCTGAGTGTAATTTTGATTACTTCCCCTATTCCAATTTTGTTGAGCACCCTGAAATTTTTTTCTGAAATTAGGGCCATATGGTGTTGCCGAAGCAGCTGGCAACCCTTCTTTCACTTTAGAATTGCTAACTGTAGCATGGGGATGTGCTGTGGCATACTGACAACAGTATTCCTCCATTTCTTTTAAGTTTTTAGGCTTACGCTCATGAAGGAATGCAAGAAAAGAATCATTAACAGATGACAAAACCTTATCTCGCAATAATAAGTCCATTAGACCTTCATATGTTTTCTCAATCTGAGACAACTCAACCCATCGTGTAAATGTACGACGTATCTTTGTAACAAAATCAGAGAAATCTACTCCATTTTCTGGCAACATTGTCCTAAAACGAAGACGATAGTCTTCTTGTTTTAATTGGTATTTCTTTAGTAATGCTGCCCTGACAACATCATAATTAGTCCTCTCATGTTCGTCTATTGTCATAAGAGTAGTCACTGTGTCACCTGTAAAAAATGGCATCAGTTGTTCAACATATTTTTCCTTTTTTATGTTATGCGTATCGCACAAAAATTGGAATCTATCTAGATAATCTGCTACGTCATCCTTTAAAGGATTGAAATGAGGCAATTTAATCCTACTAACAAACTCCTTTGTCGTACTCGAAGTTGTTTGCTGAGCACCCGTACTCGCCAATTTCAATTTCTCTAACTCCAAAATTGCGAGTTTTTCATCAAGTTCCATCTTCTGTTTTCTTTCCTCATGTTCCATTTTTCTAATTTCAGCCTCAGCAGCAGCTTGAAGTTTTTTTTCCTCTGCAGCAGCTTGAAGTTTTTTTTCCTCTGCAGCAGCTTGAAGTTTTTTTTCCTCTGCAGCAGCTTGAAGTTTTTTGTCTTCCATTTCCATCTGGAATTTTCTTTCATCAGCTGCAGCTTGAGCTTTCCTCTCCTCAGCAGCAGCTTGAGCTTTTCTCTCCTCAGCCTCTCTTTGATACCTTCTTTCTTCAAGTTCTAATCTTCTATTCTCAGCTTCTAGCTTCTTTAGTTCAGCTTCTGCTTTCAATTTAATTTCCTCTTTTTGTTTCTTTTCTTCTGACTTTAATGCAATGGCGAATTGAGCAGATGAATATTCTTCCAATTCTTTACCAGACTTACCAAGGGTCAACCCTTGCTGGATGAAGAAATCCAATGTAGACATTCTGTCTAATGAGATCAGAAACCTGAAAAAAAATTAAATAAATTACCTTATCCCACTTCAATGGGAGACAAGTCTGAAATGCTAGACTTGTATACTCACTTCACTTTATTTTACTGTCTCAATCTTTGTAGATAACAAGTCTTTTATCAAAGAACTTGTATAAATATCTTATATAATATTATTTAACAAACTCTATATGAAGAGTCTACCTTATCAATAATATCAAAACATGACCAAGTATGTGTATGTAGACTGTGCATGACAGTAATGTAGTACAACCAAAAAAAAAAAAAATACAAAGACAAAAATACAAAACAATACAAATGGCAACACTGTTTTAACCAAAAATGTGTAGAGAAATACACAAGAAAGGAGAGACCTACAGAATACAAACAAAACAAATCGACAATCAAAACTGAAAAACAGACAAAATATTACAAAAACAACGTTAAGTACAATTACATCACAGCTAACATCAATAGCGACCAATTGTCACTAGCAAATTTCCAAATTAAGAAAATTTGCACCTACAGACCGCTTACAGTAAGCCTCGATCAAGTGGCATATTTACCGTAAGACCCACCAACCGAAAAACCCGCAGAAAAAATACACAAAACAGTAGAAGTGACATAAACATATAGCAATCAATTTCAATGTGTTGCAGAACAAGTTCAGTCACAGCTGAAACTAAAATAAATTTCTTGCTCCTTGCGAACACAGAAACGAAATGTCAAACGCGCACTGAACGTCAAATCCACTGTAACATAAAGTGGTATTCACGAACCAAAGTTACTATGACCTTCTCAAATTAGGGCTTGCACATTGAATGTTTACAATTTCACGTACTGTTTACAGACACTTGACCTCCAACAATGTAGCTTGAATACTCTGACCTAGAAAAGTCTGTTGTTGAATGAAACGTGTAACAACCCGCAGTACTGTTTACAATAGGAACCCGCCTTCTATGCAGTTATGGTCCACGTAGCAAATGCCTAGTAGTTCACTTCAGTACTTGTCTTGTTATGCTTTATGTAGCATTATAATATAAATGCTCGTACTGTTTATTTGTGTCAACCGTTGATGACCTATATCTGTCCTGTTGTAGCCAAAACTTGCAAGTGTAGAATTAGCGCTGTGTGTTACGGCTGTCCCGTGTGTAGCTTAGACCCACAGATCAGAAGTGTAATGTGTACTTGTCCTTCTTGTAACTTTCTCGACAAAACTGGAGACATCATACATGTAACAGCCAACCAGGAATGTAAATTTCTGGATCCATAAATGTCAACAATAATGTCAAATGCTCGCTCTGTTCTTTTTAAACCCACAGATCTGGTCCATCAGAAATGTAAGTTTCTAGGCCACATGGCGACAAGAAATGTATCATAAGAGCCCACGTAACTGGTCCACCAGAAATGTAACTGTCTTTTTTTTCTTGTTGAGGTGATCACTGGCCCAAGACAGTTTACATGTTGTTAGATGTGTAGTGCGAGCGTATGATGAGTTGAGTGTGGGTGCGAATGAAGACGCGAATGTGTTTAGGCTCGTATAGATGTAGATCCTGCAACCCATACTCTCACATGCAGTAATCAAGGATGCTTTGACACTGCAGGCATGTTTCAAGACATTTATTGACGGGAACACACATAATATCAACAGGAACAGTCAGTGTAACAAGGTCATGCTGACCTGACATCGATAGGTATACATTTGGCATTCAAAAAGGTAAACATCAGAATAGACGTGCATGGTCAATAGCAAAGTTCTTCAATAATGACAGTTCGTAGCGTCGCCCTTGGCGTCTCTGACTAAACGCGTCAGATGCCTTAGTTACCTTGACACACAGGTGCAACTTGGCACTCCCTGCCAATTGCACATATCAGGCTGTAGTATAATAGCCGGAAGCACAGGCCTCGTCCTAACGTCGGCCGTGTACTTCTGTTAAATAGGTTATCATCAACCCTGCAGTAATACTTATTGTAGATAGAAGTTCCGCCAATCTGCGGCTCCCACAATATATCTTCGTCACTGGATTTCTGGACAATATAAGACTAACAGTCTTGGATGGCTACCTCCAGCACAAATATATAAGTTCTGAAATGGCGGATCCGTGAACTGCTGTTCACCCTAGGTAATCCTTTACATGTTCTGCCACCGAAAAGCGTAATAATGCATAAAGGTCGGTATTACCTGGTAAATGAATCCTCAGAACTACACAAGGAATTCTGTCGTCATCCCGACGCACAGAGATTCACGGGGGAAAACTGCCATAGCAGTTACTTCGAAGATTCTCCCCGAAAAACAATGGACTCTTGGTCCCTTCAGAAAAACAGGACCTCCCGGCTTCCCGGAAGTATATCTCACTCCCGCTTAAAAAACCTTCCCATAGGCCTACGCCGAACTGTCAACCTCTGACCCTAAAGGTCAAACACAATGAATGAATAAACAAGGGAAGACAACCCCTAATCAACCTGACATCGCAGGTAAAGACACAATTATACTTATGATACAAACATAAGCAAATAACTTGACAGATGACTCCGTCGAAAATGACAGCAACATTACTACCACCCCCCTGTAAAAAAAAAAAAATGCAATTTTTTTTTTTTTTTTTAATATGTTCATGAGCAAGATAGCACCAGTATCACTTCTGTGCTCATGCAAACAATGAACCTAATATCAGGTACAATAGAAGAGGGTACAAATCATCTCCCAACATAGGAGAAAATATTTCCTTTAAGCCAAACAAACTAAGGGATACCATTCAAGAAACCTAAGTTGCTGGCAATACCAATCATATATCAAACATTACTAAATAATATAATCATAGCAATATACAAATGTCAATGCTATTTTAGCAACATATCACTGATGGATGGACAAAATGAAATTTGTTAAATTATCTAAACATCATCCAAATACATTTGTATTACAACATATTATGATATTAAGGACAGACCTAAGTCTGAAAATATATCAGGAAAAACTAGGACACAAGATTTAACTGGAATCATGTGGGCATCTAGACAATATGTCCGCCATCACATTATCCGAACCACGGATAGCTCGCACCGTGAAATGGAAAGGCTGAAGAGCAATAGCATAACGAGTAGATCTCGAGCTCTTCAAATCCTTACTTTGCATAGCCGTAAGAGCTTTTTGGTCGGTTTCCATAAAGAAATGCGCGCCCAGAAGGAACCTTTGTAGCTTAAGAATGGACCAAACCATAGCCAACAATTCACGGTCCAAAACCGAGTAATTCCTTTCTGCCGCATTCAGCTTCCTAGAAATATACATTACAGGATGCAGAGTTCCTGAATATTCCTGCATTAGTGCCGCTCCAATCCCAGTGGAAGAGGCATCACTACGAAGGACAAAAGTCTTATCAATCGTCGGTAGTCTTAAGATAGGATGAGATGAGAACAAATTCTTAACCTGATCCAATGAAGATTGGCATTCTTGGGACCAACGCACCATATTAGGAGAACCTTTTTTCAATAACGTTGAAAGTGGTGCCATAATGGAGGACAGATTCTCAATGAATCTTCCATAGAATTGTATCAATCCCAAGAGACTACGCACTTGCTTTTTTGTCTTCGGAACCGAGATATTTAATATCTTTGAAATGTTTTGGTCCTCTGTCTTCAACAGACCATGACCAACTCGATGACCTAGGAAGGAAATTTCACTAAACCCAACAAAAGCTTTAGAGGGTTTAGCAGTCAAACTATGCTCACGTAGAGTAGATAGCAATTCCTTTAGACCCACATAGTGTTCTTCCCAAGTATCGCTGAAAAGACAGATGTCGTCTAAATATGCAATGACATCTGCACGATCTGATAGAATTCGTCGCATCATGCGCACGAAAGTCGCTGGGGCGTTCATAAGCCCGAAAGGCATAAAATTCCATTGAAACAGACCCCTAGGTGTCGAAAAAGCAGTGAGAGGTTTGGCGTGTTCCGTCAATGGGACTTGCCAATAACCTTTCGACAAGTCTAGTTTAGTAAAGAATTTAGCTTTAGAAAGTCTAATAAGTAGATCATCTAATAACGGCATAGGTTCAGCATCGAACTTCGTAACTTGATTTAATTTGCGATAATCAACGCAAAGACGTATGTTATTGTCTTTCTTTCGAACAATAACTATCGACGAAGAATAAGCTGAAGTGGATGGTTCAATTATTTGTAGTTGAATCATTTCATCCAATTCTTTCTCGACTTGTGCTTGAAAATGAATAGGTATTGGGTATGGTCTTACTCTGATCGGATTACGATCAGTAAGTATGATGTCATGTTCTATGACATCTGTGTGTCCAGGAATGTCGGTAAGGACATCCTGATATGATTGTAACGTAGAGGATACTTGACGCTGTTCCTCAAAAGACAAGTTGGAAGAGACTGTAACGTCTCTCCACGATTCCGTTGAAGTAAGTGGAATCGCAGGAAGAGGTAAGTTCACGTCAGAAAAAATAGTTTCCTCATCCTGTATAACGGACAGGGATGAGATGTGACCATGTTGAACTGGAGAGTCGTCCGTCGCCTGGAAAATAGGCTGTAAATAGTCTGGACGTTCAATAAACTCTGTTAGCATATTTATATGGAAGGTTTTATGCCTTCCATCCACATCGACAATATAGTCGACATCAGAAATTTTCGAGACTATAGTGTATGGACCCTTCCAAGAAATGAGAAGTCTATTCTCTCTTGAGGGCAGTAAGACATATGCTTTGTCTCCAGGACAAAGTTGACGTAGGCGTCTTTTCTTATTAGCAAATCGCCTAGCTTTTTCTTTCGCAAATTCGGAAGATGAAGTTGCTAACCTGCACGATTCGATAATCTTTTCTCTAAGAGCTATAACATATTCATATGACGATTGTGTATCATCGTCAATATTATCGGAAGTTATCAAATCGTGTAACAAGGACATTGGCCCGCGCGGTTGCGCGCCAAAGACAAGTTCGAAAGGAGAAAACCCTGTATGCTCGTTGGGAACCTCTCTATAGGCAAAGAGGACTGCAGGTAAAACCCTGTCCCAATCTTCAGGATGATCCTCCGTTATCTTGCCAAGTAAGTTCTTTAGTGTCCTGTTAAGACGTTCTACCAATCCATTGGACATTGGATGATAAATACTACTGAGAGACCTTTTAATGTCTAGCGTAGCCATTACCTGAGACATAACGTCCGAAATTAACTGAGTGCCGTGATCCGACAGTATTTCTCCGGGGAATCCCAGACGAGAAAATACGAGCCAAAGAGCATCAGCGATATCGACAGTTGATATGCTCTTCAGAGGAATAGCCTCTGGCCAACGCGTGCACATGTCCACGCAAGTGAGGATAAATTGGTGTCCTCTGGCTGACTTAATTTTGAACGGACCAATGATGTCTATAGCCATTTTCTGAAACGGCCGAATCGGAATATCTGCAGCCTGAATAGGAGCAGCATGTCTCGGACCCCTAGACTTGACCTCTTGACAAATTTTGCAAGATCGGCAATAAATTCGGATGTCTTTATTCACGAATGGCCAAAAGAATGACGCAAGGACTCTAGTTTTAGTTCTGGAAAAACCCATGTGTCCCGCACACTGAGAATCGTGTGCATGCCGAAGAATTAAGGCTCTCATACACTTAGGCACAAGAATTTGCGAATGCATAGACTTGTCCGAGTGTTGTACCATTCGTACCAATATACCATTCTTCATAGTAATATACGATTTGTGATTCGTATTTTGATTGGGATCCCCTTTCTTTGCAAGAAGGAAGTATTTCTTCAAAGAAGGATCCTCTTCTTGACGTTTAACAAACGAGTCATGGGAAATCACCAAGTGCTCGTCTTGGCTATCAACTTCATTACTATTATCAGATGAAGTTGGGGGATTAAGAGCTTGAGCTCTTGTCACCACTGCATTGACCGTTTGAATGTTTTTTTCTTCCCAACTAGAAATTTGTTGCGGGGTGCATTCTTTAACCCCATGAATACGACCGATTATAAGATCCGCAATAGGATTAGGAAGAAGACATGCATGGACATCTCCTGTGAAGAAAGGAGTGTCAATCCTAATAATAGCAGTAGGATAGCTTTCCATAGTACCACCAAATGTAACACATTTGATTGTTTTTCCAGTGGCACAGCAAGGATCTATCAGAGACTCCTTAACCCCGACGGTAGTACATCCCGAATCGAAAAGTACTGAGACTAGCCTATCATTTATTAGACCTTTATCTAAGATGAGAGATCCTCTCCCATCATGCGCAACTGTAGCAGGTAGAGCAGGAAGAGGGTGACCACAACTTAGCGTAGATACAGTCGATGAATCGAACAATGTTAAGCATTGGGGGCATTCAGTTGCTCTCCCAAAATCGAAAGCACAACCAGTGATAGCCCTAGAGTTACCACTATCATTTGCTGTATTACAGGCTCCATCAAACTCTTGTTGTGCAGAGTTTGCCTGTTGGTAAGGTCTTTTCTTGTTAAACCTAGGTCTACCTCGATTATCATTTCCCCTGTAATTATTTTGACTATCATTTCCCCTGTAATTATTTCGACTATCATTTCCCCTGTAATTGTGATCATATTGTCTATTGTACTCATCATTCCGGTTTGAATCCCGGTTTCTAAATTCACCATCGTCATAATCTTGACGTCGAGAATGATTACCTCGAAAATTTGAATAGTTATTATTTGGATAACCTTTGCGAAAGTGTCTCAAATTATTACCACTAAAATTACGAGAACTACCATTTTGTCTCCACTGCATAGACGAAGAACCATCATGTGTTGGATTACTCCGCTTCTGAGTGTAATTTTGATTACTTCCCCTATTCCAATTTTGTTGAGCACCCTGAAATTTTTTTCTGAAATTAGGGCCATATGGTGTTGCCGAAGCAGCTGGCAACCCTTCTTTCACTTTAGAATTGCTAACTGTAGCATGGGGATGTGCTGTGGCATACTGACAACAGTATTCCTCCATTTCTTTTAAGTTTTTAGGCTTACGCTCATGAAGGAATGCAAGAAAAGAATCATTAACAGATGACAAAACCTTATCTCGCAATAATAAGTCCATTAGACCTTCATATGTTTTCTCAATCTGAGACAACTCAACCCATCGTGTAAATGTACGACGTATCTTTGTAACAAAATCAGAGAAATCTACTCCATTTTCTGGCAACATTGTCCTAAAACGAAGACGATAGTCTTCTTGTTTTAGTTGATATTTTTTTAGCAGTGCTGCCCTGACAACATCATAATTAGTCCTCTCATGTTCGTCTATTGTCATAAGAGTAGTCACTGTGTCACCTGTAAAAAATGGCATCAGTTGTTCAACATATTTTTCCTTTTTTATGTTATGCGTATCGCACAAAAATTGGAATCTATCTAGATAATCTGCTACGTCATCCTTTAAAGGATTGAAATGAGGCAATTTAATCCTACTAACAAACTCCCTTGTCGTACTCGAAGTTGTTTGCTGAGCACCCATACTCGCCAATTTCAATTTCTCTAACTCCAAAGTTGCGAGTTTTTCATCAAGTTCCATCTTCTGTTTTCTTTCCTCATGTTCCATTTTTCTGATTTCAGCCTCAGCTTGAGCTTTCCTCTCCTCTGCAGCAGCCTCTTTGTCTAATCTCTTTTGTTCCGCTTCTTTGTCTAATCTCTTTTGTTCAGCTTCTTTGTCTAATCTCTTTTGTTCAGCTTCTTTGTCTAATCTCTTTTGTTCAGCTTCTTTGTCTAATCTCTTTGTTCAGCTTCTTTGTCTAATCTCTTTTGTTCAGCTTCAAATCTCCTTTCCTCCACCTGCATCTGCAATTTCTTTTGTTCAGCAGCAATATCAGCTTCTCTGTCTAGCCTTTTTTGTTCAGCAGCTGCTTCTCTTTCTAATCTCTTCTCTTCAGCCATAGTTTTTTTTTCCTCTGCAGCAGCCCTTCTCTCTTCAGCAGCTAATGCTTTGTCATACTGAGCAACAGCCCACTGTTCTAACTGTTGACCAGTCTTATCAAGGGCTCTCCCTTGTGTAATAAAGTAGTCCAATGTAGACATCTTGTCTACTGAGATCAGTAACTTGCAGAAGCAAATATATTAAATTATCCCACTTTAATGGGAGACAAGTCTGAAATGATAGACTTGTATACTCACTTCACTTTCTTTCACACTCTTAGTCTTGTTTATAATGTACCCAAAAAATCACCTGAGTACCTGTGGAAAAAAAAATTCCCTTATATCCCACTCACTATGGGCACAAGTCTTTTTTATAAAGAACTTGAATATGTATTTCACCTTGTCTCAATCTTTGTAGATAACAAGTCTTTTATCAAAGAACTTGTATAAATATCTTATATAATATTTTATTAAGAAACTCTATATGAAGAGTCTATCTTATCAATAATATCAAAACATGACCAAGTATGTGTATGTAGACTGTGTATGACAGTAATGTAGTACAAAAAAAAAAAAAAAATACAAAGACAAAGATACAAAACAATACAAATGGCAACACTGTTTTAACCAAAAATGTGTAGAGAAATACACAAGAAAGGAGAGACCTACAGAATACAAACAAAACAAATCGACAATCAAAACTGAAAAACAGACAAAATATTACAAAAACAACGTTAAGTACAATTACATCACAGCTAACATCAATAGCGACCAATTGTCACTAGCAAATTTCCAAATTAAGAAAATTTGCACCTACAGAACGCTTACAGTAAGCCTCGATCAAGTGGCATATTTACCGTAAGACCCACCAACCGAAAAACCCGCAGAAAAATACACAAAACAGTAGAAATAACATAAACATATAGCAATCAATTTCAATGTGTTGCAGAACAAGTTCAGTCACAGCTGAAACTAAAATAAATTCCTTGCTCCTTGCGAACACAGAAACGAAATGTCAAACGCGCACTGAACGTCAAATCCACTGTAACATAAAGTGGTATTCACGAACCAAAGTTACTATGACCTTCTCAAATTAGGGCTTGCACATTGAATGTTTACTATTTCCACGTACTGTTTACAGACACTTGACCTCCAACAATGTAGCTTGAATGCTCTGACCTAGAAAAGTCTGTTGTTGAATGAAACGTGTAACAACCAGCAGTACTGTTTACAATAGGAACCCGCCTTCTATGCAGTTATGGTCCACGTAGCAAATGCCTAGTAGTTAACTTCAGTACATGTCTTGTTATGCTTTATGTAGCATTATAATATAAATGCTCGTACTGTTTATTTGGGTCAACCGTTGATGACCTATATCTGTCCTGTTGTAGCCAAAACTTGCAAGTGTAGAATTAGCGCTGTGTGTTACGGCTGTCCCGTGTGTAGCTTAGACCCACAGATCAGAAGTGTAATGTGTACTTGTCCTTCTTGTAACTTTCTCGACAAAACTGGAGACATCATACATGTAACAGCCAACCAGGAATGTAAATTTCTGGATCCATAAATGTCAACAATAATGTCAAATGCTCGCTCTGTTCTTTTTAAACCCACAGATCTGGTCCATCAGAAATGTAAGTTTCTAGGCCACATTGGCGACAAGAAATGTATCATAAGAGCCCACGTAACTGGTCCACCAGAAATGTAACTGTCTTTTTCTTCTTGTTGATGTGATCACTGGCCCAAGACAGTATACATGTTGTTAGATGTGTAGTGCGAGCGTATGATGAATTGAGTGTGGGTGCGAATGAAGGCGCGAATGTGTTTAGGCTCGTATAGATGTAGATCCTGCAACCCATACTCTCACATGCAGTAATCAAGGATGCTTTGACACTGCAGGCATGTTTCAAGACATTTATTGACGGGAACACACATAATATCAACAGGAACAGTCAGTGTAACAAGGTCATGCTGACCTGACATCGATAGGTATACATTTGGCATTCAAAAAGGTAAACATCAGAATAGACGTGCATGGTCAATAGCAAAGTTCTTCAATAATGACAGTTCGTAGCGTCGCCCTTGGCGTCTCTGACTAAACGCGTCAGATGCCTTAGTTACTATGACACATAGGTGCAACTTGGCACTCCCTGCCAATTGCACATATCAGGCTGTAGTATAATAGCCGAAAGCACAGGCCTCGTTCTGACGTCGGCCGTGTACTTCTGTTAAATAGGTTATCATCAACCCTGCAGTAATACTTATTGTAGATAGAAGTTCCGCCAATCTGCGGCTCCCACAATATATCTTCGTCACTGGATTTCTGGACAATATAAGACTAACAGTCTTGGATGGCTACCTCGAGCACAAATATATAAGTTCTGAAATGGCGGATCAGTGAGCTGCTGTTCACCCTAGGTAATCCTTTACATGTTCTGCCACCGAAAAGCGTAATAATGCATAAAGGTCGGTATTACCTGGAAAATGAATCCTCAGAACTAAACAAGGAATTCTGTCGTCATCCCGACGCACAGAGATTCACTGGGGAAAACTGCCATAGCAGTTACTTCGAAGATTCTCCCCGAAAAACAATGGACTCTTGGTCCCTTCAGAAAAACAGGACCTCCCGGCTTCCCGGAAGTATATCTCACTCCCGCTTAAAAAACCTTCCCATAGGCCTACGCCGAACTGTCAACCTCTGACCCTACAGGTCAAACACAATGAATGAATAAACAACTCTGCTGAAGAGTAAGAAAATCAGCTTTATTACTTAGCAGCATGACAGTCTTTCTTGGGTCAACTTCTTTGACGTACGTCTCTAAATCTTCACAGCGGAACAACAGAGGATTCCTGGCATCCACTATCTGTACCACAACATCACTGCAATTAAAAATGGATTGTTTTGTAATTATCTTTGCTGCAATTAGCCTTTACGTTTGACATCTTTCATGCCACCATCATTAGACTACACATTTTGCTATTCAAAAATAACATGTAATTCTAATGCTGTATGTTCATCTTTCACTCATCAATCTTTAGCTCCCAAAGGAGCATAGACCTTCAACAAACTTATGCAAGATCCTCCTGTTCTGCACCATGACCTCAAGGTCTTTCCATGAACCCTTTATCATTCTCATTTCTGTCTCCAGTTCTCTTCTCTCTGTGTTCCCTCTACCTCTCTTTCCCTGGGGGTTCCAGAACAAGGACTGCCTTGTAATGCTACCAACACGTTTCCTCAATGTATGTCATATCCATTTCACGCCTATTCTTATTTATTTTTCCACTGGCACATGTCTGGTTCCTGCCATCAGTCGCACACTGATGACCTTAAAATACTATTTCAATCCTATTATAAGCAAGAAAGTCGGCTGGGAGGACAACATTAGACAACCTTTGAAGAACCGAGGACTAGAATGGAACCAGGCCAGAAGGAAGACAGCCGATAGGATAGTATGGCACTCTCTCTTACAAACCTCTACACCTCACGGTAGAAGAGGAACGACTAAGTAAGTCTAAGCAAGCACTCTTTTGGTGAAGGTCTGCAACATCTTTTTTGCTGATCTCCATGTTTCAGAGCCATGCAATAGGACTAACTTCTTCTTCTTCATTCGCCCTGAAAAGGACGGTGGTTGCGTTGTGTCTGTTTACGCCGTAACTGTGATATCTGCATCTTTCGGTCGACACATCCGACTTCAGCACGGCATTTTTTAGGGACCGGGTTTGCCTTCCCATTTTGATCCGCACTCGCTCAGCCAGACTGCACTGCTGCAGACTGTTTCCAGGACCACCACGGGGAGGTGGAGTGCGGTCTTGACCAGCTCTGGTTCGCTGGTCCTGATGCAAGCAGTACAGCTATGGGTCGCTGACTGCATTCACTATTGCTGCATCTTGGGGTCCCTAGGACTAACTTGATATTATAACTAGACCACAAGAACTTTTATATTGGACATGCATCCTAATGTAACTGATGGACCTTGTGTCTAGGCTGAGCCAAGTGCCTCGCCAAAATGAGGAAAAACTCCTATTTGAAAAAAAAAAATGTGAGTTTAAGATTTGATTTCCATATATTTCCCAATGCAATGAAGGCCTTTTTTATTCTTATTTTGACATCGCCATACATCTCTCAAACTTTGTCTATACTGCTGACAAGATATCTGTATGACTCCACATCTTGTACGAGTGTTTCTTCAAGTGCAATCTTCTTATTAATTGCTTATTTATTCTCATAATGTGAAAGACTTCAGTAATCACAAACAATGAAACTAAGCATCAGCAGTATCTGCTGCTCCCTGACAAATATACTCACCTTCTTTCTATCACACGCCACAGCTGTCTCCAGAAATCCAAGTTTTTCTCATATGGAGTCAACTGTATATGATCTTTTTCCTCAAGCCTGCAAACAACAGAACATCAATAATCATTGTTACATTGTCATTCATTCATCACCTTTCAGCTACCATAGGAGCATAGACCTTCAACAAATATATGCCAAGTCTTTCTGTCCTGTGCCGTCTGCTCAAGGTCTGTACATGTCTTCTTAATCCCCTTCATGTCTGTCACCAGTTCTCTTCTCTGCGTGTTCTTTGATATTCTTCTACCTCTCTTATCCTGGGGGTTCCAGAACAAGGACTGCCTTGTAATGCTATCAACAGGTTTCCTCAGTGTGTATCCTATCCATCGTCATCGTCTTCTTCTCATCTCTTGTTCCACTGACACTTGTCTTGTTCTTGTCATCAGTTCCACATTAGTGATCTTGTCATACCACTTCAATCCTTCTATTCTAAGCAAGCACCCGTTTATGGAAGTCTGTAGCTTTTTGGTTGCTTGTTTTTGTTGTTCTCCATGTTTCAGAGCCATACAATAAGACTGACTAGAAATATGAACTGAAAATTCAATCCAATTTTTACATACTGTCTTCTAAATAAGTAAAATGATCATGTCTGATGCCCTGTGTAGTTGCTGAGGTCTCTGAGGAGACAAAGACAAAATAGCACTACTGCTCTATCAGGCATGTCTAACGAGGTGATGTCCTATAGCAGTCATGTCCTACAGCAGTGATGTCCTACAGCAGTGTGTGCTTCTCATCTCGGTGTGAGATGAGAGAAGGAAGAAAATTTAACATCAAAAAGTTAATTTTTTGAAAAATTTCAGATCGTGCGTCGCCCCATGTAAATCCTGGGGGAATCTCTAAGGAGACAAAAAAAAAGGACTATTGCTCCCTCAGGCCTGTCGTAAGACTAATATGGGGTGTAAATGTGGCTGGCAACCTCACTAAAGAAAACACACAAGCTAAAGAACCAACTACTGCACAAGCACATGAACACTTTGGTGCAGGCTTCCTTTATTGGAGGCCATTTGTAATGCTGGCTACATGCTCCATTAGGAGCTAACATCAGCAAACGATGTTGACATGTGTACATGTCATACATGCCACACTTAAAGGTTTACCCATAATCTGTACGGGGTGTTTGCGTTTTCAGATGTGTACGGGCCGTACACGGGTCTGTACGGGTTTTTTCGCCTAATTATTAAATATACATATAAATCTTGTGCCACTACACAATTTGCGTCATGAGATTCGGCGAGATTTTAAGCCAAGTGGATAAAAAAAAAAATAACCAATGAAAATCAAGCTGCCTATTTTTCAATTGCCGCGGGATGTGCGTGGCGTGTTCATTCACAATTTTTCGCTAAAGCTAGCGCGAGGTTACTGATTATTTGAACGATTACGCAGCACTGAAATCTTTTTTGAGTCGAGCCTATTGTTTAGGATTAATTTCCAGTTTAGTATTGGTAAGTAATTCATTTTTAAAAAAATATTACAATAACATTGTTTAGATGAAGTTAGATTTAACTGTCAGATAACTTAGGCCTATGCTTTCTTTTCCCCTAAGGTTTAGCATAATTGATTATTTACGGCTGGTAAAAAAAAAAAGGCTGATACCACTACATATTATTTGATTTCACTAAAACTTGTAGAAAGTGCGTAAGAAATGTAAATTTGAAAAAATAATACAATAGCCTACAAATTATGGGTAGCCTAATAACGTAATGACGGTCGCCGAATGCTCCGCATGTATTTTCGTACCATTTAGAGTTATAATTAGGGTTACAGCTAGGGTTAACCCTAAATCTAAATGGTACGAAAATACACGCGGAGCATTCGGCGAACGTCATTCCGATATTACCAAATTATGAAACTGAAAAGAAAAAAAAACCACAATAGCGTGGAAAATTTACATCTTAACTCGATCAGAGAAAAGTTTATTTGGAGTTAGCCTACTTCTCTTCTTAGTTTTAATTTCGTTTCTTTAAAAAACAATGTTATTTTGCCTTTGGTGGTCATCATTACGGTCATTCAATGATTTATAATTATTAAATAATTAATTAGCCTACTATCAATGTTTGATTGACACTAAAATTTGTATGGGAAGGTCTATTTAAAACTACCAGTTGGGTTTTAACGGCTATTCCAATTTTTGAAGTTCGGTAGAAAATATACAGGCTAATATTACGCCAGCGCTAGTTTATATTTTCATTACCAGCTTTAGCAAAAAATTTATTAGATTTTAAATTTAAGATTCCTAACCCATAATGCTTATTACTGGTCTCTTTAGGCCTGTACTTTTATAAGGCACTATAGAAAACACAGCAACTGTTCTTCATTTCAACCATAAATTGTATTAATTTTTTTCCAAGATTCTATTTCATTATATAATATTAAAATTACAAATAATTATATTTTTCAAATTGATTATTAATATTTGTATTTACTTTTTCACATTAATATTTTTTTTTTCTGTCTAGCAGGAAATATTGCATCCATCTAACAGCATGGCTGAGCCTAACTTTAAAAAAAGGAGGTTAGAAGATCAACGTCGTGGGAAGTTTCAATCTGACTGGACAACTACATTCCCTGGGATTATTGAGACATCCAAATTAGGCTCTTCACATGCATACTGTAGAATATGCAATAGAGATATTAAAGTGATGGCATCTGGCTTACACGATGTGAGGGAGCATTTCAAAACAAAACTGCATGAAAGGAACTATCAGCTGAAGAACGGAAGTTCTATCAAGGCCTTCTTTACTCAGCCTCAACAAGAAGATGATAAAATAACGAGGGCTGAAGTTTTATTTGCAAATTTTATTGCTCAACACAACATAGCTGCTTCTATAGCTGACCATTTTTCAGACTTATCAGCTGAGATGTTTCCGGACAGTGCTATTGCCAAACGTTTCAAATGCAAGCGAACCAAAACAACAGCCATTATTAAAAACTGCTTGGCTCCATCTGCAACGGAGCCAGTCATCAAATTATGCAGGAAGACACCTTTCTCCTTGATGATCGATGAGTCAAATGATAGAAAAACTGACAAGCGTTTAGCTATAATGGTGAGGGTATTTGAAGATGGCATAGGACCTAGAACCAGGTTGCTGGGCATGCCGGTCGGTACTGGTGGAACCAGTGAAGCTATTTTCAGTGATATTGATGCTGTGTTCAGCGACTTACAAATCCCATGGATTAACTGTATAGGTTTTGCAAGTGACAACTGCAATGTAATGGTTGGCAAATCAAACTCTGTACTAACGCGAATCAAGAGCAAGAACCCTGATGTGTTTAGTATAGGGTGTATTTGCCACCTTGCAAATCTTTGTGCCAAGGAGGGTATAAAGCAGCTGACTATTCCTGTTGATGACCTTTTGATAGATATCTTCTATCATTTTGAGCATAGCTCAAAACGGAAAAAATCATACAGAGAGTTTCAACTGTTTACAGGAGTGGATGCACTAGACATACTAAAGCACTGCCAGACTCGCTGGCTTTCTTTGCAGAAAGTAGTGGACAGAATTTTAAATCAATATTCTGCTCTATCTTCATACTTCGAGAGCCACGACGATATGGAAAAACCATGCCGTGTCAAAAACATTCATCAGTTACTAAAATCACCACTGACCCAGATGACTCTACGTTTTCTCCAATTTGTTCTACCTCTGTTGACTGAATTTAACAAATTGTTTCAGACAGATGAGTCCCAAATAGGTGGTATGATGGATGAAATGGATCGTCTGCTACGAAAATTTATTGTCAAATTTGTAGAGATGAAATATGTAAAAGAGGTGAAAGATATAAGATTGTTAAAGTATGCTGAACGTGATCTACAGCATGATGACCATACACTTGCTGTTGGTCTGTCCAACAGGACATTACTGGAAGAGTTAGATATAAGTTCTCAAGTGTGAGAAATTCATTTTTCAGAGATGTGAGGAACTTTTATGTTGCTGTTGTGAAAAAGATATTGGATAAATTTCCATTTGAGAATGAAGTCCTTAAGGATATCAAAATTCTTGATCCAGCCTTTAAAGACACAGTTCAATATACAGCAATCTGTAAGCTGGCCAACACTTTTGCACCACATTTAGACCAAGAGGTGTTAAAGGATGAATTTGAAGATTATTGTTTGCTGCCTGATGAATGTATTTCAAGATTTGACGCTGGACAAAAAAGAAGCTTTTCTAGGTACTGGCTTGACATAATCAACCTGAAAACTAGCACTGGTCGTACACGATTTCCCAGTCTGGCAGTCATAGTGAAACGCTTATTGACATTGCCTCACAGCAATGCTGACTGTGAGAGGTCTTTCTCTATGATGAAAAAGATTCACACGGACTGCAGAAATAGACTAAATGATGATACAGTCACAGCATTTCTACAATGCAAAATAAATTCTAACTCTTGTTGTTTAGGTTTTAAAGCAAGTGAAGACATGCTTAAAAAGGCAAAGGCCGCATGTCACTATGATGGTGCAGAACCATCTAATTGAATATACTTTTACATGAATAAACTCTTTTGTTACGTTTTTCAGTCTTTGTACAGGTTTTGCGGGTCTTTGTACAGGTTTTGCAGGTCTTTGTACAGGTTTTTTTAATTTTTTGTACAGGTTTTTCATCTCTGAGGTGTGGCATGTATGACATGTATGCCATAATGTGAGAGAGGACATGTGTACATGTATGCCATAATGTGAGAGAGGACATGTGTACATGTATGCCATAATGTGAGAGAGGACATGTGTACATGTATGCCATCATGAGAGAGAGGACACATGTACATGCATGCCATAATGTGAGAGAGGACATGTGTATATGCATGCCATAATGTGAGAGGACATATGTACATGTATGCTATAATGTGAGAGAGGACACGTGTACATGTATTCCATAATGTGAGAGAGGACATGTGTACATGTATGCCATAATGTGAGAGAGGACACGTGTACATGTATGCTTTAATGTGAGAGGACATGTGTACATGCATGCGATAATGTGAGAGGACACGTGTACATGCATGCCATAATGTGAGAGGACACATATATATGTATGCCATAATGTGAGAACCAACGGGCTGATCACCCGTTTGCCAGTCACTTCGATTACGGAAACAACAGCAAATGGATTGATTTGCCGTTGCCCTAAAGACGCCAATAGGCGTGATGGGAAACAATGGCAAAGAAAACCTATCTGCTGTTGCCCTAAGACGCCACTAGGCGTAATGGCCACTGACTGCTTTGATGGTCGGTGGCTTAGGACGGAAGAAGAAGAAGAAGAAGAATGTGAGAGAGGACATGTGTACCATCATGTGAGAGAGGACACATGTACATGCATGCCATAATGTGAGAGGACATGTGTACATATATGCCATAATGTGAGAGAGGACGTGTACATGCATGCCATCATGTGAGAGAGGTCACTGCCAGCAGAAAAAAAAAAAATTTGTCATCAAAAAATTTATTTTTAAATTCCACACAATTAAGTTGCAAACATGTGCACTGAAAACTGTTCACCTAAGACACACACTGTGTGAAACTCAACTTACAGTTTCAGCCGTCTCCTCCAATCTGTAAAGGAGTCCCGCTCCGTCATTTCCAAGTCCTCTTTGGTAGTGTTCCCATCCCACTTTGGTCTGCGGGGATAAACTATAATGTTGGTGATAGATCATGAAACAAACTGTAGCAAAGAAATAAACAAAGCCACAGTATTTATACTAGTAAAATATGCTATCAATGCCCCATGTAGTTAGCTAGGGATCTCTGAGGACACAAACACAGAATAGAATTAATGTTCACTGTTTGGAGATGTTGGGAGCCTTGGGTTGACTACTGCCTTTATTAGAGTCATAAATGTGGAAATCTGAGGGCGAACGAGGAAGAAGAAGAAGAAGAACTACTGTTCTCCCAGGTATGTAGTATGAGGGGACTAATTTGAGGATGGCAACCTCATCATGCAAAATGATTGCTGTAGAAAATACTGCTGCAAAAGTGTTACAGACTTTTATAAATATATTGTAATAATTTCTGGATTTCTTCTGACTTCGATTCTGTCTATTAAATGCTGCCGTAACATTTGGGTTCGTTAATGTTTTCATAGATTTTGTATGAACGAATGTTTCTATTTCTCTTCTTTTGTATTCAATTCGTTTGTGACGTTTTGTTTCATTCTATATTCGTATTGATGTAATGAAGATTAGTTCGTTCAATAGGTTAAATGATAACACTTGATTGTCGAACTGACAGAACTATGAAAACTTCTTGTAGTGAATCTCAACAAACTTGGCAATCAACACAAAGTTTTCTGAAGACGACACTCTTCATTTAATTATCCGATGACATATCTCATTATGGAAAACATGAACGAAATACGTGGTTCCCATTTCAAAATAAGGAATGACATAACAGTCTCATGCATTCTCAACTATTTGACCCTGAGCGGTCATATCAACCGTTGACCTTCGTCTAATTTTCTGTGTTCATATATTTCAGTTGAATACTATTCTATTCAAACTGTCTTGACATTATCACGTCACATATTATGCCTAATCGTTGGCTTTATATTTCTATTAAGACATCTTGTCTATTTCATAAAATCACAGGCTAAATCAATTATTCTCGGTTTGGCTGTCCACGCCACAATTTAACATTATCGCTTTTTATAATACACCGCGTTCCATATAGAATATCGCTTGTAGATCTGCGTTTTAATATCAACGCCTTCACGTATTCTCAGGACTCAAAAGTCCTTATTTATGACTTATTCCATTAACTAGGAAGCCTGCACACTGACGGTTGAATATATGAGTTAAGACTCAACATATATTAGTGGACTCTGCCACACATTATCTAAACACTGCTATTAGCACAAAGGCTACATCAATACTCTCCCGTTACTAGGCTTAACGTGTCATCCACCATTTTACGCGTGCCCTTTGAAGTCTAGTTAGTTGAGGTGTTGCATGGTGCGACCATCCAAATCAAGATAAATCCTCAACAAAAAGATGGTGTTCTGGTGCAGGCTTCTGTAAAGAAGCCACCTACAGTGGTGGATCCAAGCTTCAAAATGATCTATCAATGCCCCATGTAGTTCCCAGGATCTGAGGACACACACAGAATAGGACTACTGTTCTCCCAGGTATGTAGTATGAGGTGACTAATATGAGGCTAGCAACCTCATCATGCAAAACAAATTGCTAAAGAAAACAGTGCTGCAACAGATGGTGTTTTGATGCAGGCTTCTGTAAAGAAGTCACCTATAGTGGTGGATCCAAGCTTCATAAGGATCTATCAATGCCCCATGTAGTTCCCAGGATTCTTTGAAGAGACAAAGATAGAACAGGACTACAGCCCATCAGGCTGGCATCTTCATTATGTAAAACTACTTGCTGCATAAACGACTGCCATAAGAGCATGGGGTGGGGGAGCTGCTGTGGTGGCTCTAAGCTCCAGAAAGAACAAAATAGAAAATGAATGAATGGATATACAATCATTGCCAATGGAGTTAAATAAACAAAGAGAAATCAACGTGAGAAACAGGATATCACCAAAAGGCAGCTGATAGCATCTAAAAGAGATACACAAGAACACTGTTCATGAAGGTATCTGGGACACTTCCAATGTCCCATGTAGTTTGTGGAGGTATCTGGGACACTTCCAATGTAGTTTTTGGAGGTATCTGGGACACTTCCAATGTCCCATGTAGTTTGTGGAGGTATCTGGGACACTTCCAATGTCCCATGTAGTTTGTGGAGGTATCTGGGACACTTCCAATGTCCCATGTAGTTTGTGGAGGTATCTGGGACACTTCCAATGTCCCATGTAGTTTGTGGAGGTATCTGGGACACTTCCAATGTCCAATGTAGTTTGTGGAGGTATCTGGGACACTTCCAATGTCCCATGTAGTTTGTGGAGGTATCTAGGGAGCAAAGAAAGAATACAGTAACTGCTCCCTCTAGCATGTTCTTGTTGTTGTTGAACTAAGACTGAGCTTCTCGCTCTTTTGCAGCCAATACCAAATTGAAGACTCCTTGGTTTTATCTACACTACTAGCAATAACCCGTCAAACTTGACAGGTTTTTAATTATAGTGTGCTGTTTCTGTTCCCGGATGAGCAGATAGAAGTACATTCTTAGAGTGTTTTTGGTTTCTTTCCATTATACAGTGTAATCAAACTGTTCATGAACACCGTCATTTGAACGCTTTTCTTTGTTGATTGTAACTATTTTCGGGAGAGTATATATAATGGAAACAATACAATTTTTCAACATGGTTGCATTCCTCAGCTGTGACCAACGTACACACGGCGAGAATTATGTTATTTTAGATTCAATTTAAAAGTTCTTTGATGACAACATTTCGTGTGAAAGTGCGTGAGTTGTTTTCAAAGAGTGTTCCCTGATAATAAGTGGTTTTAACAAATACTTTCAAGTTTTCATGATTTGTGCATCGGGTGAGGGCTCATGCACACCAATTTTTACAAACTTTTTCTTTGTCGAGCGCTACTAATTTCGTGAAAGAATAAAAAATAAAAACCAAAGTATTTGTTTTATATAACACCCACGCCGCGCAAGTTGCACACCGTGCGTTGTGCACTTTTTTTTCTGGCGCGAGTTACTATTTTCAATGAGACCACTCGACGTAACATACATCGGTAATTATATTAGTTGGGATTATCTAGGCTTTTCCTGTGGCTTTTCTGCCATTCCAAAACATGCTGGGTTGAAGTCATGAGCTCCAGTTTCTCCAGCTTGGCTGGCGTTTAAAGAATCATCACATCTGATCCCAAGCTAGTAGGAAGAAGCGTGTGACATACTGTGCATTCCCCGCCATCCGAATGGGGCTCTCCAAATATGCAGAGCTAAAATACTGTGCTGTGGTTTTGGGTTCTCCCAAGGAATTGTCACATCCTACACAGAGCCACTTCTCAGATTCTCTTGCCCATCATGAGATCCTCCTGCATGCAGCCAACAGCAAGAGTAACATCTGGGACTCACATGACTCCTCCAAGCTTTGTGTGCAATGCTAGGTTCTCAACATGTTTCACCACAGGGGGAATCTCTGGAAGTGTGTGGATGATTTAAAGAGGTTAAAGAATCAATGAGGGTGTAATTAGCCTCACAGACAGGTTCACTTCCACATTTGAATACTGTAGCATTGTGCTTAGCGATGCGATTTTTTTAGCGATTGGTTGGTTGAAGTAACAAGAAGAGACATGGTCCGCAACCAGACGTTATGTCAAGGCCTTAAATCCCACCCCCTGCAGACCCAAGTAGAACAGTCCCAACTAAGATGGTTTGGCCATGTCTGCAGAATGGGAGAAGGTCGGCTACCATGACAAGCATGGGAAACAAAGAGCCAGGGATCCAGACCCCCAGAGTCCGCTGGGAGGACAACATTAGACAGTCTTTGAAGGACCGAGGACTGGAATGGAACCAGGCCAAAAGGAAGACAGCCAATAGGATGGTCTGGCGCTCTCTTTTCCAAACCTCTACACCTCACGGTAGAAGGGGAACAACTAAGTAAGTAAGCATTGTGCTTAGCTGATGGTCATACAAGGATGACTCCAGATATGCCTCCATGCATACTGCATTGCATTAGAGGCAGCTAGTATGCAGCGGTGTATATAGGACAGACAACTTCATCTTGTGAAACAAAGTGGTATAGAAACCGATACTGCAAGAACATGTGCACTGGCGTAGGCTTCCTCAAAAGGGTCATTAGCAGTAGTAGATTGATACTCCATAAGATGCAACAAAAGAGATTATGATGAAGTTGATGATGACTGCAATAATCATCAGTAACAAACAACAATCACACAATATGCTACAAACCGTCTTGGAATCTGCAGCAGAGCTCTATTTGCTGTTTGTGCTTGAGAAATTTTCTGCAGGTCTGCATCAGTAAGTCTGACACCCTCACCTGGATGGGTTAGAATCCGAATATTCTGCCTCTCTGTAATGGGAAGACAAGGAAAATGGTAGTCATGTGTTGTTATGAGTAAAATCATAACATATCTATCGATATCGACAAGGCTTGTTTATAGACCAGTTTGGTGATATTACGTTTCCTGGGTTACTCCCGGAAGTATTTCATTGTCTTTTGGACAAATATTGCAGACGTTTTTGCCGGCTTCATTTATCAGAAGTGAGCGATACTTTAGGGCCTTTCTTATGTGTTCCTGAGTGTGAACGGACGCATAATTGTCCAGCTCCTATATGTGTGCTCTTACGACAGAGTTCTCAAGTTTTACTATCGCTAGATTGTCCATATGCTTCATGAGATCTATGCTGGATGAATATATTTATTAGGACAAGTGAATTCTGTAATTCTGTGGTACGTGAGTGGAAATATGAAATAAAGTATTGCAGCAACATGTCGAAGACATCTTGTCCATAGTCGACTGAATAGCGATGTTTTCAAGACTGGCTAGGTCATGCCATTGTCTTACATTGATACTTGGATGCATGTTTATTGGAGCCTGTTCAAGTAAATAAATATATATATTGTTCTCACGTCCAAACTGGCCTTGAGGACTTCTTTACTGTTGGAGACTAAAAAAGGTGACTTTAAAAGTGTTACCGGCATGATGGTATGCCGTGTTGAGTCCACACAAGTAAATGTATTATTATAGGAGGGACCTCTCCGAAGTTGAATACCTCTACAATATCTAAAAGAAATTACTACCTATAACAGTAATCATATTTCCAGTATTACAAACAGTATCATAGTTCTTTCCTAGTATTATTTTTTTATTTTGTTACCACCATAGTTCTATTATTTTCTCAGGATCATCACAGCTCTATTATATTTCCAGAATTACAAACAGTATCATAGTTCTATCACATTTCCTAGTGTTAATTTTTCTATTTTGTTACCACCAGAGTTCTATTATTTTCTCAGGATCATCATAGTCCCAAAATACTTCCAGAAAATCCACCATTGTTCTATTATTGTCTCAATATTATCAATGTTCTATTATACAGTGCAACAACCACACTGAACGTGAGGGTTATGTTCTGTAGGTGTCCGTGTAATTTGAGATTCCTGAAACTTGAAATCATTTTGTATACTGTGATTGAAAAATCCCTTCTTATTTTTTTAAAACTATTTCTTCGCCTCTATTCATCCACCATTTTAGTAAATAAAATGCTATGTCACATATAAACATTACATCTCAGCATGAGATCCAGTCTGCTCAATACACTATTTCATAGTGGGCAGTAATTTATGATGTCTCTTGGATGGTCAGTTGAGTTCTATTTTTTGTTCAACATTATCACTGTTCTATAATATTTTTAGTATAACTGTCACTGTTCAAATATTTTTTCAATATAATCAATGTCCTATTATGTTCCTAGTATAACAATCAAGCTCTGTTATCTTCTCAGTGTGATCGCTAGTCTATTATATTTCAGGGAAAAATGGCAGAATAAAAAAGATAAACATGCAGTTATATTTACAGACTATCTTATAAGAGAAATTCTAAAAATAGAAGTTAAACATTTACCAAGCTCCAACATGTAAAACACATAACTTCAAAGCAAAGCAAGGGGGAAAAAAAAGGAAAGGAATACACACTGGAAAAGTGAAAAATACCTTAGTTGACAACCAAATGCATAGAAAAGCAAAAATAGAGCCCTTCAAAAATAAAGAAATGAGCAGAACAGAATAAAAATCCAGAAAAATGAAGCAAATTAAGACATAGAACAACAACAACAAATTTCAAGGAAAAGAAAACTATTATAAAACAAAAAGAAATAGTAAAACATTACTACAGACTATCAATAGGAATACTTAATATCTGCTCAGACAATGCTAGCGTGGCCATGTTCGCCGCATGGAACATGGCCGCATCCCCAACGATTATTTTCCATGGACAACTGACAGTTGGCAAAAGAACAGTCAGGTGACCACTGGTGAATTTCAAAGATGCGTCTAAGAGAGACACGAAGGTACTAAACATTAATCCTGCAACCTGGGAAGATGAAGCTGTTAAGACGCGTCTGACTTTCCTTCCAATGTTGGGCATGGTATTGCCATACAGATATATTTTATGCAAGTACGGACATGGGTCAGTCCATTGCTATTACGAAGATTTGAAATGATTAAAGGTCAGTACGAAAGTGAAAATTAAGGAAGGATGAAGTGGCGATCGGCTCTCCTACGGCGTGCATACAGCCACCTCAGATTTGGGTAGGAAAAGAACAATAGCAAGTTATAAAGAGAAAGGAATCGTCTTGAAAACACCAAATGGTACACTGTGCTTAAAAAAAGCAGCTGAATGGCTATCGCCACAGGGGCGCTTCGTTTTTCCCATACCCCGCATTCGCGGTTATGCAACACCAATTGACACGATGAAAATATTATGAAACCATATAAAAACTCAACTAACATGGCCAGAATTTATAACCACTTTATTGACATATGTGGTCAAATGAATGTTCCTAATTTGAGATAGTTTCAGTAACAATTTTCATAACAACAGATAATGTTAAAAACTCAAAAGTTAACCTGCAGTAAAATCTTTGCCAGCCATTTCAGCAGTGGTTAAAAAGTCCTCCAGGTTATTCTGTTCTGTAACAGACTGGAAGTTGATACGATTGTATGTGATGCCATCATCCAGTTCTGTGGTGTGGAGCTGGTATTGGAATAAACAACAAAAATTAAATGCCTTTGTCATCATCATCATTACTTTCAGATCCCCATAGAACACTGGCCTTCAACACGTACATATCAAGCCCTCCTGTCTTGTATCATCCATTCAAGGTCTTTCCATGCCTCCTTTATCCTAAAGAAAAATGGTGAGTCAGCAGCCATTCTTTCATTTTCTCCGGATGGCATCATGACCCTATGGAACTTTATCCCATCTTAGATGGCCGAGTTGAATTATCTGAATTATTTGCTCTGCATGACGTATTCACATGACGCTCAATGTGAGCAACCCTGAGCCCATATCAGTAAGGAATCATCAACTGGTACAGACAGATACCTTCACATACCTAGGATGCATAGTAACACCAGACGGCGAGGTAGGCAAAGACATCAACATCAGAATGAATAAGGCAAGAACAGCCTTTTTTTAGCCTAAACAACATCTGGAAGTCCTCTCAATACAGCACAAGCACAAAATTAAGATTATATCAGAGCTGTGTGCTTTCTGTGCTTCTCTATGGTGCGGAATGCTGGAGAGTTACAGAGAAGGAAATGTCGAAATTGTCCTCTTTTCACCGAGCAAAGTGGAATCAATTTGTTGTTGCCCTACAAGACGCCACTAAGCGTGATGGCCACTGACTGCTTTGACGGTCGGCGGCTAAGGATCAAAGAAGAAGAAGATGACGTATTCAAATTTGTTGGTGTTTTTTTTGGGGGGAGGGTTTAAAAGCTTAAACACTCTTCGGTCCGGAAATTTAAAAGATCGTTCCGAATGGAACGATGACTTTTGAAGTAAAAAAAAGAACATTTATTTTTTAATTTTGACTTCAAATCAATGTTTGATATTAAGAATACATGTTAACAATTATATCTGTGCTAAAAAAATATACAGCTTTCATTTATTTTGACTTTGAAATTACATGCAGAAAAATGTAAACACCGTATTTGTCCGTCCGCCATTTTTGATATTTTTCGAACAACTCGACTTAAATTATTGTAAAAAAAATGCAGTCTGATAGTGACTACAACGCATCTAGTGATGTAGATTCCTATTCTGACAATTATTCAGAGGACTTGGAAACATCTGATGAGTCGGATGGTGAAAATACAGCTCAGAACAACTCAAATCACCTGCCATACATGCAAAGGTAATGTTACTTCGTTACCGAAATGATAACAGCTGATTTTGAAAAGCAGTAAAACAGTCGTTTTAGTGGGCTATTGTAATCAGTATAGCTGCTTTCTGTTTGTTTTTGATAAATAGAAACAAATATTTCACCATTAAAACAGTTAACAAAGAACTTATGACACTAGGAAAGAAATATAAAGGGGGTCAGACTTAAACTGTGAAACAGCTGATTTTTCTGACCTCATTTGCTCTTTGTCTCTGCTTTTTAAAATTATTATTTACATCATATGACTTTACGATTGACATAATTCCTTTGTACAGTAAAATTTAATGTGTGTCAATTTTCCTGTGAACACTGAACTGTAACTTTGAATTCTATTGTTGATCTGTAAAAATTAATTTTAAATTGCAGGTGTTTTGGTTATGATGCCCATGACGAAGGCCCACCTTCCAAGCCTCCACTCTTGTTGCCTGAGAGGGTTCCAGGTCTGCAGCTATCAGAAGTAAGGACTAGAGAAAATACTAAGCAATTTTTGAAGCCCACTGACTTGTTCAAACTTTACTTCACTGCTGACGTTGTTGGTTACCTGTGTCAATTTACAAATCAATCTGAAGAGCAGATAGGACCTAACAAGCCTACTGTCTTTACTGGACGGTATGTTACTCCAGAGGAGTTTAATCGCTTTTGTGCGTTACTAATGTATGCTGGTCTTGTACCAGCTCCAAGCATTTATGTTCAGAAACAGATTCAAGGCTATAATGAGTTTTTAAAAATTCAGATCCAAAGACTGAAGACCCTCAAGATAAGCTATGTAAAGTGAGAATGTTGTTAACATATATTAGAATGAAGTGCAAAAAAAGCTATATCTTTACTGCAGTGACGAGTGTTTCGGCCCATATACTACTTTACACTCTAAGGGGGGCGGGCCCACTTGGGTCATGACTCCCAAGCGTCTCAGCCTCCTGTTGTCTTGTATCGAAAATGAACCCATTTCCCTTATGGTAGCAACTTTAATCCACAACTCCGCCAGTCGTGGAGGCAATTGTGAAAGTAACAAAACAAAGACAAATTATTCCGTTCGTTCCGTCGCACACACTGAGACACCATCGTGAGGCCGACGCGTCTGGCCACTGAAATTCTGACACTGAACACCCCTATAATATACACCGCCTGTTGCCGCTCAGTCACAGCCCGTTCACTAGTACACCAAAAAACTCAGCGTATTGTGGACTTAGAAAAATTCCTGGTGTTTTCTGTACCGCAGCGTTTATTGCCATGATTTCCATTGCCCATTGCGGTTGTTCCACAGCCAGCATGATGCCTTTTCAGCAGTTTCACTAAGCCTCTTCAGTGCCCTTGTTCTCGACTGTCCCCTCAGCCCCAACAGTTTCAATAGATCATACACTGATGCAGCCACAAGCCCTCTTGCGCCCACTTCAACAGCCATGACCTTTGCAGTGAACCCATCGTGTCTCAAAAGCTATACCAACCTTATCAAAATGTTTATGTTGATGAAAGAATGGTTAGAAATAAAGGGCGTTATTCTTGTCGACAGTATATTAGAGACAAGCCAACCAAATGGGGGATGAAGTTATAGGTTCTTGCTGATGCTGTTAGTGGATACATCTATGACTTTGATGTTTATTTAGGTAGGAACACTGCAAATGGACCATTTGGTTTAGCTTATACTGTAGTTATGAATCTTATGAAATCTTAAGTGAGACAAGGATATAGGGTTTATTTTGATAATTTTTATACATCCATTCAGTTGTTGAAGGACTTGTGGAAGTTAGGGATTGGAGCTTGTGGCACATTTCTCAGAAACAGAAAGGGGTTTCCAGCTGCACTTTCAAATATAAAGGAATTTGAAAAAAAAATAGTATTAGAGGTGCAATGAGGTGGGTTAGAGACGAAGAATTACTAGCACTGCAGTGGAGTTATAATAAAGCTATAACACTGGTTTCAAGCATTTACAATGCAAATGGTCATAGGTTTGCTAAGCATAGAACTAAGGTTAATGAGAATTTTCGAGAACTTAATCTTAGAAAGCCAAATCTTGTAAGGGATTACAATAAATACATGAAAGGAGTGGACAAGAGTGACCAGCTGATTAACAAGTACAATGTTTTGAGAAAGACCAATAAATACTGGAAAACTCTTTTTTTTTCACTTTCTGGATATTGCTAGGGTAAATGCTTACATTCTATTTCAAGACTGGCAGAAAAAACATCCAGATGTAGAAGAACTGAAAAGACCAGCTAGATTTTACAGAAGAACTAATCAAGGAATTGGGAAACATAGGTTAGTATGATGATGTACCACTCGCTTCAAAGCCACCAGTTTTTTCTCGGCATGCCATGGACCCCGAGTTTACAAAGACAAAAAGAAATTGTAAGCTTTGCTATCAGACTGTAAAGATTGAAAGAAAAACTAAAGTTAAATGTAAAGTTTGTGATAACTTTTTATGTTTTCATGCAGGTAGGAATTGTCTGTCAGAATACCACAAGCCATAGTAGGAAATATATACTGAAGCACATTAAAAACGCACCACTATTATATATACTGATGCCGAGAAGCTGGAAAAAAAAAGTGTGGGAATGGATTTTCCCCGTGTTTGTCATGAGGTAGAGAGCGAATGGCTGCTAGAATGGAAAGTGCATGATTCAACCCATGGGTTTGTGTACAGACTACATGAAAACAATGAAAGTTACTCGTGCAACACGATTCCCAACAGCTATGACTCTGAAAATGTGTACGCGTTGTGGCAGTATACTCTGTATAAAAAGGCTGTTGAGATAAAACACACAGTACATGTGCTTGAAATGCCACGACTATCTGAAAACGACCGCCAACGAGCCATTGGTATGTTGGAGACCGAAATGAGCTCGCGGGCCATTGCCAGAAGGATGAATTGCCACCACAGCACTATTGTACGTCTCAATGAATGTTACGGAACCACTGGCAGTGCCCGGGATAGACTTCGGAGTGGTCAACCAGGAGTTACTACCCCTGAACAAGATCGTCATATTGTGCTGAGTCACCTAAGGAATCGTTCTCTCCCGGCAAGTCAAACAGCAAGAGCAATAGTGGGTAGACGTGGGCAAGTCTCTCGAATGACAGTCATACGACGACTCAGAGATACAGGCCTTACTGCAAGACGACCTTATGTTGGGCCAAACTTGACTCACAGACATCGTCAGCAGCGCCTGCAATGGGCAGAGCAACATGTCAGATGGACTAGACTGCAGTGGAATGCTGTCCTATTCATAGACGAGAGCAGATTCAACATATCCTTTGCTGATGGACGTATGCGGATCTGGCGACGGTGTGGAGAGCGCTTTGCAGATTGCTGTGTTCGTCAGCACAACCGATTTGGAGGTGGCAGTATTCACATTTGGGGAGGATTCAGTTTTCACCATCGCTTGCCTCTTCGTCTTTCGTGGAAATGTTAATGCTGTGACATATCGAGATGAGGTTCTGGATGCATTGGTTGCTCCTGCGTTCACAAATTATCCAGACTTGCAGCTTCTACAGCAGGATAACGCACGTGCGCACACCGCATGCATTACGCAGCAATATCTACAGCAGCAGAACATTGTGACGAATGACTGGCCTGCCCTATCACCAGACATGTCCCCTATAGAACATCTGTAGGACGAGCTTGGACGCAGAGTCTACAGGCAAGGTTCTCCAGCGAATCTGCAACAGCTCGAAGCTGCTCTTACACGTGAATGGGACTTGATTCCCCGGAATTTCCTTCAGAGACTTGTGCGTTTCCTGCGTAGCCGCTGCCAAGCTTGTTTGCAAGCACACGGTGGACATACCAGATACTGAGGATAGTGTGAATGAATTTTTTTATTGGTTGAATTTTTGGTTTTCTCCCTTGCTTGCACAGAATGCAATGAATTTCATAACAATCTCCCTTGCTTGCACAGAATGCAATGAATTTCATAACAATCAAATGTACAAATTAATGACCAGCATGGATTCATAGGAAAATGAATAAAGATTCCAAATATGTAAACTTGTAAACACTTATATTTACATTTCACACTCTGTTCCTGGATTATACAGGTGGTGCGTTTTTAATGTGCTTCAGTATATAAAGATGTGTTGAGTCTTTATTATGTCACCCTCATAACTCATTTTACTGATGTGTTAGTTATCATACAGTGTTACACTAGAAATATGCCTACTAAAGTCATATTTTTTAATTAAGCTAAGATGTTTCAGCTACTTATAATAACTGTAATGTATTCAGTGGAAGATTTTGTTTTTTTGAATATTTTAAAAACAAAAAAGCCTAATTATGTAACATTTCAAAAATTTTCATAATTTTATTATTTAATCTTGAATTGTTTTGGAAATGTAACATATGATGCAGAAATGGTCACACCACAATAAAATGTGACTGTTGTTAATTATTCTGATAATACTTTTTTGTGTGTCTTCTTTGTAAAATATCATGTTTATCATTTTTGTGTATTTTTCCTCTTGACTTTCCTTCAGTTTTTAATAACACACAATATAAATTAAAACAATATTAATTTTACATCTAACTATGGTAGTCTGTTCAATTACAAACAATTTGATGTATAACACTCTTGGGTAGACTTCAAATTAAAATGTATCAAGGACTATCAGAAGCTAGATATGAAAGAGTATGAGAAAATGATACAAAATATCAAGTCTGAAGTGAGTTAAAGTTTCCACATGTCTAACCCTTACGAGGAATATTACTGGATTATCAGGAATACTCAAAATGACTGTCGAATTCCCAGTATACTGGGGATGGAAAACACCCATATGAAAACTGGTGTGCAAACTAAAAATAATCAACCAATCACATTAAATTTAATGTAGTGAGTGTGGCTTATATGTTCTGCAGCAAATGACAGCTTTCGTTAACAGTGGTCATAGTGTCTACAGAAAATATATATATTTTTAGCACAAATCGTACTAATCAGGAACCAAGTACTTTAGAGTGGGAAAGCCCTAAGTCTAGGCTGCTTACAGCTGCTCAGGTAATAGAAAATATATAATTTTCAGATGGCAATGAACAGAAATTTGGTGAAATGTATCCTGAAAGTGAATTAGAATCCAGTGATAAAGAAGTAGATCTGATAACCAGCAGGAATTTGATAACCAGCTGAAGGTATTTCCATGTTTTCATTTCAATCTTATGTTCTCTTCTCCGCATGTTTTTCAGTCTACCCCTACTTCTGTTACTCTGGGGATTCCAGAACAAGGGACTGCCTCGTAATGCCATCAACAGGCTGCCTCAACGAGTGTGTAATCCATCACCACTTTGCTGAAGTTGCTGTAGCTTAAAGTTTTTGCAGGATGGGGGCAGGCGGTCACCACGCTCCTTAGTCACTTTTTTTTTACAATATGCGTAGTAGGTTACAGTGGTATTATTCTTTGCTCCCATTTGGGGCACCGGTAACATACACATTTAAACTCTTTCCAAACGTGTCGAAACAAGATAAACATTTTTTTTTTTTTTTCGTACGCCCGCTAATACTCGAGGCGAAATCTCAGGTTATTTTTAATGTCTAACCTGACATTGATTTTTACGTGAGTATCCTATTTTCTTGTACAGAAACAAGTGTCCCTCGCCATTCAGGCAGATACTCGCCATTTTCGGAGGTACCCATTAGAGCTGGGTCGGCTCAGGAGCCGCCAGTCCCTGGTCGACGACACTCCTTCAAATGTCCTCGCCAGGTCTCGAGTTAATTTAGTCCAAATCCCGGTCGACGAAAAATCCTCAAATGCCGTCGCCCGGGTTTGATCCTGAATCACCCGGTTGCCAGAGCGGTGTTGTAACCACTACGCTAGCGCGGCTCCCTGTTAAACATTTTAAAAATAAGCAAAAAGTTGTACTTACAAAAGAGTCATTTATGCCCCTTCTGTGTCCATGTTTTTTGTTTTTGTCCTTGACTAAAGAACTTTTGCTCATTTGGGCTATTTGTCCTTTGCGTTTTCCCATTTTGAAGCAAGTATGGTAGTCAAGATCTAGTTATGGAGAAAGCAGCAATGTTTAAGCACTTTCTGATGGCAGAAAAAAAACGATAAACCAAACCAAACATTAGGAAGATACATTTTTTAAGCACATAATAATAAAATTACAACTACAGGTACATGTTCTTTTATCTGAAATCGTCGGGGACAGCTGAGACTTGGAAACCTGATTTTTTCAGTTTCCAGACGTCGCCCAAATCATGTTCAAAAAGTAGCCTAAGTCGCCCAAAATGTGTTCGAAAGTCATCCTTCTTCTTCTTCCTCTTTCGTCCTGAAAAGGACGGTGGTTGCGTTGTGTCTGTTTACGCCTAAGCTGTGATATCTGCACCTTTCGGTCGACACATCCGACTTCAGCACGGCATTTTTTAGGGACCGGGTTTGCCATCCCATTGTGATCCGCACTCGCTCAGCCAAACTGCACTGCTGCAGACTGTTTCCAGGACCACCACGTGGAGGTGGAGCACGGTCTTGACCAGCTCTGATTTGCTGGTCCTGACGCAGGCAGTCAAGCTATGAGTCGCTGACTGCATTCTCTATTGCTGCGTCTTTGGGTCCCGAAAGTCATCCAAAAGTAGCCTTTTGATCTGAGAATATTTCAGTTTTCAGGTGTTCAGACAAAAGGATACAGACCTGTATAAACAAAACCTATAAAACAAGCACCACTAACGAAGGTCCTACAATAAATCAGGTTATTCTCATTAGCAAACTTTAATCTGCAACCATCGTGCTAGTATAAGCCCAGTGTAGTTCCTGGAGTAGAGGTCTCTGAAGAGACAAACAAAGACAAGGAGGACTACTGTATACTCTGGCATATCGTACCTTAAGGTTGTGCATGCGGCTGGCAACCCCATCCTGTAAAACAAATTGCCACAAGAGAAACTATCAACTCTTGGCTTTGATGAGGCCATCCCTATTCTGGAATCCCCAGAGTAAAGAGGGAGAGGAAGACCAAAGAACACATGGAAAAGAGAACTGGAGACAGAGAATGAAGAAGGCAAGGAAAGACCTTGAGCAGACGGCACGGGACAGGAAGACTCGGCATAAGTTTGTTGAAGGTCTATGTTCCTTTGGGGATTAAAAAGGTGAAAGAAGAAGTCAGAAACCAACGCTGCAAGAGAATGCCCTAGAACATGCTCCGCAGTCTTTTTCCCTTAAAGTATCTTTCTAAATTCCACTGTAATGTTTAAATAGGTGGGTATGGCAAATATTTTAAAGTTCGATGCAATCACAGAACAAAGTCCATAATTTTTGTTGTGTTGTTGTTCATCCATCACGTGTGATGAAGACCACTCTGTTCATCCAATTATTTAGGAATATGTTAGGTTAGTCTATGGGTACGAAGGTGACTGATGTGCGCCAAGCAGTTCGGTCTTGCGCAGCAGTTTCCCATGTGTCTGGGTTTATGTCAAAGGTTTTCAATGACGTCTTTAACGTGTCTTTGAAGCGCTTCTTTTGGCCACCATGGGAGCGTTTACCCTTCTGCATCTCACCATAAAAGAGTATCTTTGGCAGTCGATGGTCTGGCATGCGGACTACATGACCTGCCCAGCGAATCTGTGACTGCATCAGAATAGTATCAATACTAGGGATACCAGCTCTGTCAAGAACGGCGGTATCCGGGATCTTGTCTTGCCATTTGATGTTCATTATCTTCCTGAGACAGACTGTATGGAAGTGGTTTAGCTTCTTTACGTGACGCCTGTATACAGTCCATGTTTCACATGCATATAGCAGCACTGGAAGCACCGCAGCTCTGTACACCTTCAGCTTTGTCTGTAGACTAATGCCACTTCGATGCCAGACGTTGGTGTATAGTCTGCCAAATGTGCTGCTGGCTTTGGAGATCCTGGTGTTCACCTCATCATCAATGACAATGTTCTGGGATAGTGTGCTACCAAGGTATGTGAATCTGTTCACAACATTCAGTTTCTCACCATTAACCTTGATGACTGGCTCAGTATAAACTGTGCCAGGAGCTGGTTGGTACATGATTTCTGTTTTCTTTGTGTTGATGGTAAGCCCAAAGTTGGCGCAGGCTTCGGAGAATCTATCCACACTATGCTGCAGATCAGCCTCTGAGCCAGCATTGAGGGCACAATCATCAGCAAACAGAAGATCTCTGATGGTGTGTGATTTAACCTTGGTTTTTGCTTGAAGCCTCCTAAGGTTAAACAATTTTCCATCAATACGATAACTAATGTCGATTCCTGTGTCCCCGTCTCTAAAAGCATCAGTCAGCATAGCAGAAAACATGATACTGAACAGAGTCGGTGCAAGTACGCACCCTTGTTTAACTCCATTTGAGACAGGGAAAGGATCTGATAGCTCACCGTTTTCCTGAACTCTAGCCTGCATTCCATCATGCATTTGCTGCACTATCGTGATAAATTTCTTTGGGCAGCCGTATTTTGCCATGATCTTCCATAGACCCTCTCTACTGACCGTGTCGAACGCCTTTGTCAAGTCGATGAAAGCTGTGTACAGGTCACAGTGCTGTTCTTGGCATTTTTCTTGTAGCTGTCTTGCAGCGAACACCATATCTGTGGTTCCACGTTCTTTCCGGAATCCACACTGACTTTCAGGTAAAAGACCTTTGTCAAGATGAGCCATAAGGCGATTCAAAAGAATTCTGGCGAATATCTTCCCAGCGATTGATAAAAGAGAGATGCCTCGATGATTGTTACAGTCTTGGCGATTACCTTTACGTTTATATAGATGTATAATTGACGCATCTTTGAGATCGTGTGGGATGGTTTCACTCTGCCACATTTGCTGGAAGATCATATGAAGTTTCTCTATCAGAACTGCACCGCCATCTTTATAAACCTCAACAGGAATTGAATCGGAGCCAGGGGCCTTTCCACTAGACAGTTGACGAATCGCTATTTTAGTTTCCTCCAGAGTTGGTACATCATCTAGTGCTTCATTTATAGGAATTTGGGGCAGGCGGATGATGGCTTCGTCGTTAATAGATGATGGCTGGTTCAAAAGATTATTAAAATGTTCAGCCCAGCGTTGGAGCATTTTTCCCTTGTCTGTAATTAGTGTTTTTCCATCTGCATTAAGGAGGGGAAATGATCCTGATGATGTTGGACCATAGACCGCTTTGAGTGCAAGGTAAAAATTTTTCAAGTCATGGCTGTCAGCAAAGCCTTGGAGCTCATCTGCTTTATTACTCAGCCATGAATCCCGCATCTGGCGTAGTTTATGTTGGACGATTCTACGCATGTTGTTGAAAGCGTCTTTCTTGGATGTAGATTTTGGATCATTTAAATATGCTTTATGGAGATGGTGTTTCTCAGCCAACATCTGTTTTATATCATCTGAGTTCTCATCAAACCAGTCATTTTGTTTCTTGATGGAAGGACCCAGGACCTCTGTAGCAGTGTTGTAGAGCTGCTCACTTAGGGCTGCCCAATTTGTTTCCACACTTTGGCCGTCTAGCGAGATAGATTTGAGACGGTCTTCTAAGGTGTCAGTAAATGACTGTTTGATTTTTGTCTTCTTTAGTTTGGTGACATCCAGCCTCTTTTGAGTTTTCTTCCCCTGAGGGCGCCTGGCTGGTTGGATACAAATTTTAAGTTTAGATACAATGAGGCGATGATCAGTCCAGCATTCGGCACCACACATGGACTTGGTCACCCGGACATCTTGCCTGTCCTTCTTCCTAACAATTACATAGTCAATTAGGTGCCAATGCTTTGAGCGAGGGTGCATCCAGGAGGTCCTGTTGCGGGTAGGAAGTCGAAAAATGGTGTTGATGACAAGGAGGTCATGTTCTGCGCAAGTCTGGAGGAGAAGAAGTCCATTACTGTTACAGCGACCCACGCCGTACCTTCCAATAGTGCCATTCCAGGAGATGTTATCTGAGCCTACTCTTGCATTAAAGTCACCAAGAATGATGAGCTTATCTGCTTTAGGAACTGATGCAATGACTGCATGTAGTTCTTCGTAAAACTTATCCTTGACGTCATCCTGGTTTGTCATAGTTGGTGCATACGCGCTAATGATGGTGGCATGTTTTCTTCCATAAAACAGAGGGATCTTGACCGTCATGAGTCGGTCATTTATTCCCTTTGGGGGCCCCACTAACTTGCTGACAATTGCTGTTTTGATTGCAAATCCAACCCCTGCTTCTCGTCTTTCTTCAGTTCCTCTTCCGCTCCAAAAGAATGTATAACCTGCACCCTTTTCGCAAAGTTGGCCCTTTTTTTTTTGTTGTGATGGATCAGTGGATGGCGATAACTGAACTCAACATTTGTAAAACTGTACGTGTGAGATTCTTTTGTAATATTTTACACTGACATACAATTTTGTATACCATTATATGGTGTATTCTGTCTGGTGTCATGATTGTTGAGCACTGCTCTAGAATGTTTCACTCAGGCTTCCTTACAAGACGACCAGCCACAGTGGTGGTCATTTAAATGTATTTCAGATCTTCCCCTTTAATCAAAGTACAGGGGTTCCATTCTGATGAATCCGTCGTAAGTCGAAGTGGTCGTAACTTGAATCACCCCTTAGATGTATTGAATTATTATATATTTCCAAGCCTGTATTCCATCATATCAATTTGTTAAAGTTATACACTCTACAATAAATAAAACTGCTGAAATAAAGGATTTTATGACATTACAATGTGTTTTACTGTACAGGCATACCCCTTTTTGCGACGATTCGCTTTCCGACGCTTTTAAATTGTGACTATACCCCTAGAATACGATAGCTGCCTCGCTGATACGACAGTTTAGCGACATGACGCTGGTGGTTTCGTAATAGCGGGGTATGCCTGTACTAAAAACATACTGGTATAAAATGTGGTACATAACAGAACCACACACACACCAACAGAGAATAATCTGTTACAGTCTATACATAAGCACACACACAAATCAGTCATTTGAAGAAGATTGCCATTAGTGGATGCATTCTTTCTCTTACTAGTCATGATTGAGAAACAGTACACACACTTATAACACAAATGAACAATGAAGACTGATGTATGAAGTCTGAGGACATGATAATAAATGTTTATTATCAAACCCAGTCAATGTTTTTAAAGTTCAATGCAGTAGAACTATTCTGTGAGAATGTTTGCATTATCGCAAGCCATAAATGCCCCTTAGAACATGAAAAATAAAATGGCTTAGGTTGAAAACTTAGAATATACATTTTTTTTTTTTGGGGAGAAACTTTTCTCTCAATTTTTAATTTTTTTTTAGCCGTTGTAACTCTTGAGTCTTCATAATGTTGCTCATGTTGTAAGTCGAGAACTATCTGTTAGTTACAAACTCTGTTAGTTACAAACTATTTTTACTGGATGTGGCGAATGATTCATGAAATTCACCACACCTGTGGCTTGACTCAAAATCCTATTGTCCATCCTCCATCTAACAAATCAGGCAGTGACTAATTTTAGAATGTGTAGATGGTGCAATGGGCTGGTATCCACTGGATTGTGCACTTGTTGAAACATTTGGCCAGGCTTTCAAGAGAATTTATCAGATCTTTCAATCAAGATGTGATATGTGGTCAAAGTCAGTTTTTTTCACATGCAAGCTTTTGCATCTGCAATTACAACTCGTGAAACAGCATTACAATTACCACCTTAGCGTTAAGATCCCCAATTTGTTTTGCTTTTACTGTCAGTAATTATTTTTGAAAGAAGCTCAACAGAGTGTAAGGATTAGCTATTATTGTTCTAAGATTTGGTTGAAATGAATAATAGTGGGGAGAAAAAATTCACAAATGTAGTAATAAGGGGAACGGTTCATTTTATGAATTCTACACCTAGCCCTAATGATATGGGCAGCTTAATTGGATGGCATCAAAGAACACATCCCACTGTTCCTAATTTCAACCTTTTTAACCATTTATTTCTAAACAGAAAACAAAATGCTGGAAATAAGATTACAGATAGCCTACCAGTTCAGCATTAGAATTTAGGGTTAGGCTTGGGAACATTCGTTTAAACAAAAAACAAACATCATTAATCATTATAGGCCTACTCATTTACTGCTTTCTACTGCATTTCTGGATCAATATTTAAGGATCTTACAACTTAACCACCTGACGAAAGCCATTTGGGCGAAATTACATGTTCCCCTCAAGTTTTGTCAAAAATAATTATTGAGACCAAAAAAAATAATAATAAACCGATTGGGGTAGTCATGAATCGCGGGTTCGGCTGCTGGCCGATTGCGAGTATGGTGGTGTGTTCTAGCGGTCTGTGATTCAACCACGTTTAAGATTGTACTATGGAAAGGTTGCAATGAAACACAGTGGGACGTGTTCTTCCATGTCATCAAAATAAGTCGCCCACGTCGTTAGCGTCAGGATTCCTTAACTTAACCCTTTATTACTGCGTCTCTGAATTATTTTTAATGCAGTATCAAAACACGTCCCACTATTTTTATTTCAACCCTACAGAAGATTTTTTTTTAAATCCCACAAATTGTTCAACAATTTATCGTAATGTTAGGCATGGTTGAGGCCGCCTACTTTCATAAACATGTGTATCAATCACTTATATCTGGCCCACTTACCAATTACTTAACACTCCGTCACACTGTGAATTACCCAAACTGGTTTTTATAACTTCCTCTGGATTAAAAAAACAAAAATCTCCCTTGCAGTTTATTGCACAACAGGCCTTTTAGAATGTGTAACTTTGGTTTCCTCAGTAAGCTGCCATGTTTTTCATTGTCAAGCCAGTTTTTAAAAAAGTCCCTGATCAATTATTAATTTATTTTAAAAATAAGAAGAAGAAAAAGAATAATAGTTAGCGTGGTATCAACAAATGCTTTCAACAAAAATAAGATTTTGTACAAAGTCTGTTTTTATATTGATGATTCGCCATAAAAGGCACACAAAAATATTTTTTTTTTTATATTTTAGAATATTAAAACAAAATTTTGTTCTGACAGGCAAAGCTACCCACACACACAGAAATCTAGATATCTAGGGAATTGAAAATTCCCAGTAATAAGAAACTTCTCAGACTACAGCTGGGAAAAGGCTATTTCAGAATAGAAGAACCTTACTGTGCAGGATGTCTTCAAGACAATAATATAGAACATTTCTTGTTAAAGTGTAAGAGGTATGACCAAATGAGAATACCAATATTGGATTATTTGCAGGCATCCAACTTACCTATAAATATAGAGGAGGTGTTGAGAATAGACAGACCTAGGGAACTGCATAATATAGTCAAACAATATTTAACACGAACAAATGTTAATATATAGTGGCTGGGAATGTGAAGGTCTGATGCTGTTCTTACAATGCATGTGACTTTAAACAGATGAAAGTCAATTAAATATCTGGTAAAGTCCGTTATATAACTAGAACCACCGGGCCTTTACACCCCTCCACTTTAATATTATTCTTGTTCATAGTTTCTTCTTGATTTTGTTTGTTTATTTGTTTGTTTTTTTATTTTATTATTTAACGTATAGGCCTAAGCACAATTGTGAGTATCCCTATTTTCAAATGTGATGCCACTTTCTCATGTCGGCAGTTGTTCATATTATTTGGAATTGAAAACAATATATATCCTAATTATAACCCATCAGAGGTTGAACGGGATTTCTGTTTATCTTCGTTAATTTAAAAAAAAAAAACACACACACAGAAACACTCACACATCGCACCGTCCTTTAAAATATTTTAGAAGGCTTCCCTTCGCCTCAATCCTTTTGGATATCTTTGGAGCACAAATCATCAGCTGTTTGTTCCTCTAGCTTCGTCTATATTGCTTCCGAGACATAAGTGTCCTCCATCCTTCTGATATTCTGGGAAACCTCTTGTCTTTCTCTCCCACCTCTTCAAAAAATTAAGACTAAATTATTAGCCTATCCATTTATTCAGTCCTATGCCAACTGGCTTTGGCGCTCATGTCACTCCATTACTACGTTCTCTGCTTTCTTGAATCAGCCATTATCTTTTTGTTTTAAAGAAAATTTATTCTGTTGAATGCATATTACTTTTAACAGATGAAAGTCAATTAAACATCTGTTAAAGTCAGTTATATAACTGGAACCACCAGGCCTTTACACCCCTCAACCTTAATATTATTATTGCTGAGAGTTTCTTCTTGATTTTGTTCGTTTTTGTTTGTTTGTTTTTTAACATATATCGTTAAAATGATATCCTGAGCCGACCCAGCTGTAATGGGTACCTCCGAAATCGGAGAGTATTTGCCTGAATGGCGAGGGACACCTGTCTCTGTACAAGAAAAAGGGATACTCACGTAAAATCAATGTCAGGTTAGACATAAAAAATAATAACCTGAGATTTCGCCTCGAGTATTAGCGGGCGTACGAAAAAAAAAACATATAAGCATAATTGGTAATTGTGATTTCCCTGTTTATAATGATTTGACAAATGTGATGCCACTTTCTCATATCGGCAGTTGTTCATATTATTTGGAATTGAAAACAATATATGGGACCGAAGACGTAGCAAATGAAGTGAATGCAGTCAGCGACTCATAGCTTGACTGCTTGCGTCAAAGTCAGCGAACCAGAGCTGACCAAGACCCTACTCCACCTCCAAGTGGTGGTCCTGGAAACAGGCTGCATCACTGCAGTCTGTCTGAGAGAGTGGGGATCGAAAAGGGAAGGCAACCCCAGTCCCAAAAATGCCGTGCGGAAGTCGGATGTGTCGGGCCGAAAGGTGCAAATATCGCAGCTCCGCTGTAAACGGTGACACAACGCAACCAACGTCCTTTTCAGGATGAACAAGGAAGAAGAAGAAGAAAACAATATATATCCTAATTATAACCCATCAGAGGTTGAACGGGATTTATTTCTTTATTTAAAAAAAAAATTTTTTAATTCTTTTCAACCCTTGATGGGTTAGGCCTATAAATAGGATATATAGTGTCGTTAATTCAAGATCAGCTTTTTCACCCATACAGGTGCATGATTCTTGTCCTGACCGGGACCGAAGAAGGGAAGAGGGAACAAAGGCAAACAAGACAGGCAACACAGCTGAGATACAGGAGAAGAGCGTTAAGATCACTCAGATGTCTGGAGGTGAGGCCTCACTCAGGGCCCTACCAGATGACAAAGTGATCAGCATCCTAGAGACAATAACAGGCAGAAGAAGCATCTCTAAGGTACGGAGGCACGAAAAAGGAGTCGTGCTTTCGCTCAACAACACTGATAAGACAACTTCACTGATGACAGAACTGGAGGCCGGACCGAAAGAATTCATGCTGCCTCACCAGATTAAAGTAATGATGGAGACCAACAAGACAACAAAAAATTGGTGCTAAGAGGGGTGGACACAAGATGGTCCACTAGCGAAGTCCAGGGTTGCCTACAGACTGAAAACACAGGTGCCCAGGTCATACAGGTCGAGAGGTTAAGGACATGGAATGGAAAAGATACCAATCTGGTGGTAGTCACTATTGAAGGAGAGACAAGACCTGAAAGACTGACTCTCAAAGAGACATCAAAGAAGACAGAGGCATATATCCCTCCGGTGATGCAGTGTTCCAACTGCCAGCAATTCTCACACACAAAGAAAACGTGCAGGAGAGAGGCAGTCTGTCGATATTGTGCAGGTGGCCACCTATATCGCGACTGTCCCAAGGCGAAGGAGGACCACAACTACAAAGCAGTAAACTCAAACCGCACCTGTGCAAACTGCCTCGGAAACCACGGGGCTAGATACCGAGGCTGCCCGAGGTTCCAGGAGACAAAGAGCATCCTGAAGGAGGCAGTTTCCAAAAACATCCCCTTCAAGGAGGCAAAACACAGAGTGGCTGTGCATGTTGCGGAAAAACAACGCACGATTGACAGACGTCAGTTACACCAGCTGACCGCTGAAGTCAAACAATTGAAAATGAAACTGCAGATCGAAAACAGAAGCAAGCAGGCCCCTGAAGAACCAACCGACAGTGGAGAAGATGCAATAGGTATGCAGAACATAAAACACATGATGGAAGAAATGAAAAGAATCCAGCAGCAAGTAGAAGCAGATGTCAAGAGGCTGAAAGAACTGACAGAAGAGAACACAAAGGTACTCAAAAGAATAGAAACAGAAAGGATGGCCATTGAGGAAATGTCATCAAACAGCACGCGAGAAACTAAAACGAACAACCAAACAGTGGAAGAAATCATCGAAGAAACGCTAAAACAGCTACTACCAACGATAATTGAAAAAGCACTATCACAGATAGAGGAGAGCAAGAAGACAAAAGCAACAGAAACTAGGAGCGTAAAAAAGCACAAAACCAAACAAGCCACAAGCCACATAGCGTGAGGCATCCAGACAGCCAGCTAGTGGTCCTTTTCAGGACCAAAACCACCAGGACTACGAACGAGATACCAGCGAAGACGATAACATATGGTATTATCTCCCCACTTCACTCAGTCCAAATAGAGCAAATCAAAAATGTAAAATTGTGTGAATCTATGTGTGTGGATGTGCCTTTCCCTTTAAAAAAAAATAAACAACTCTCACAACTGCCATATGGTCAGTTTGTCGAAGTTCTCTCTGTGTTTCCTTTTCTTTGAGCTGAATTCACGTGTTGCTACTAGATTCTAGATTTTTTTTTCCAACCCATCATGCAGTAAACCAACCCCCCCCCACCCCCCTCCCCCCCCCCCAGTATTCTGTGCACCTTATCGTGTTGAATACTGTTAAGACCTTCTACTGTTTATGTGAGAACATTATCATTTGATGTTTACATTTTAGTAGGATACCAATACTGTATTAGATTATTAACAGATAAGATATTCACCCATAAATGATGGGGCTGTGATCCGTGGTAATAAATCAGGGTGAGGCTTCTCTGCTAAAGTAAAGGGCAGAACCGTCGCTGAACATAGCGGGGCTTACATGATAACAGCCTCCAGCATGAGAATGGAGGTAGGGGCAGTTACTGCTGCCTAAGATGGCTGTCTGAGACTTTATTAACAAAGGCAGCTATTGTATCAGACTCACAATCCATGCTTCGAAAGTCCAAAATGGATGGCTCCGACATGAATGGAAAACCTCCATAGAAGCATCGAATCTTCAAGAACTGATATGGATCTACTGTCCTGGTCATGCCGGGGTACGCGGCAATGAAAGAGCTGACAGACTAGCTTCAAGAGCACCCATAGAAGGTGCATTGGACATGGATAAGAGAGAAATACTGAGGGAAATTCATCATCGCATATTAAGGAATCACTGGCTTCCTAGCTCAGTGGTCCATGGTTCGATCCCCAGTTGAGGTGGGATTTTTTAGACCGAAAACGGCTCCGGGGTCGACCCAGAGTCATGAGTTGGGGACCAGGGCAACTCTAGGAAGGTTAAGGCGGCAGGCGTGATGCTGACCACATCACCCCTAGTGTGCCGATGGTCAAGAAAATTATGGACCTAGCATCATATTCCCAATACGCCTCAATGGGCGTGTAACTGAATCCTATTAGAGAATGACGACACTGCAATCGATGAATCACCAAGGCTAAGACTGCTGGAATTTGGCATCAAACGTAAGACCAGCAGGGATGGACGTATGGGGGGAACGCATTCGGCGTGTATATAACCAGTGCGCAACTGGAACACTTAGCATTCATACCCTTCGACATTTGCTGCGGGAGGCTGAGCACCTATGGGTTTGCCCGGAGTGCAATGACGTCGATTCTGATTAACATTAACATTCACCCATAACTGTAGAACAGGTTTTAAGAATCGACAGACCTAGAGAACTGTACTTTTGAATTGCTGACACAGTTTGTGAAGTGTTACTCTTAGAACTAAATAGCTTGACGATCTAGATGTGGCCTTTGACCTGGCTCTTTTGTCGCATAACTGTAACCAGATACACGACAAAATGACAATACTTGATGAGAGATTACTGCAAGTATGTCTGAAAATATTTAGGGAATAAGGCAAAGATAATGAGAATAAATGCAGGAAACGACAACTAGGCTGCGCTGTAGAAACTCTCAACAAGATGTAGAATCGTACATATATTTTGGCAGCAACATACATAAAGTCTGAAGATCAGACAGTGATAAAATAAGAATTGTAAAAGAAAAAGAACCAGATTCACGTCGAAAATGGTCAAAATCCCAAGAAAGTTTGTAGAGGACAAAATTTAATTTAAAAAACAAAACAAAAACCAATGAGCGGTCACTGCCAGCGATTTAACTTGTCATATGCATTGTTTGAACATTTCCCAACTCTGAGACGATGCCTAAGAAAGAGGTCGACTGTCGAAAACCCCCTGCAATAAAACTAAACAAACAAACAAATAAACAAAAGAACACTTACAAAAACGTAACTGTACTGTTTTAGGTGAAGGTCACAAAACATATAACATTTAAACTACGATTGCTTCCACATATAAAAAGAAAAGGTATGTTTCTGCCAGCAAAATATTGAAATTTGCTATAATCCAGTTACGAGAAGATGGCAATCGACTTCGACACCCGACCTTGCCTTCTCAACAGGAGACATCAACCATAAGATCGAACGCATTGTGCTCAACCAATTGGCGGGCAGTGACCACAAACCGATCAAATTAATGATCAATATGGAACATACACTCCACCTCCATAAACCATTACCCCGCTGGAACTACAAAAAGGCCAACTGGAACAAGTTCTCAGCACTGACAGATGAATACTGTGGTTCCATAAACACCCAAAACAAAAGAATTGGAGAAATAGCTGACGGATTTAACAAAGCAGTTCTGAAAGCTGCCCTAGAATCAATACCAAGAGGGGCGAGGAAAGATTATAAGCCGTACTGGACAGAAGAACTCAATGAACTGGAAGAACAGGTAACAGAGGCCAGAGATGTAGCAGAAAAGGTCAAAACAGTTGAGGCAAACATCGCCTACAAAGCTATCTCTGCAAAATACAGGAAAACGTTAAACTGTTCAGCCAAAAATAGTTGGATCAAAACAACAGAAAGTCTTAACCTCGACAAAGATGGAAGAAAATTATGGAGGCTCGCCAAAGTCTTAAATGATGAGGAATGCAAAAATAAGGAAATAGCCCTATAACAAAATGAGAAAATACTCACAAAGAAAGAGGCAGGTAATGTTTTTGCTCAAAAATTCTCACTTGAGAGCCAGATAAATGTTCCACTGGACAGAAAACAGGAAATTTCCAAAGAGCAAGAAATTTACCAAAATATACCAACTGTTCCAGAAGAGCATATGACAACAAACCTCACCATGAGAGAGCTAGAGGCAGCCATCGTATCCCTTAAGCAAAGAAAGTCACCTGGAAAAGACAGGGTAACAAATGACATGCTTAAAGAGCTAGGGCCTAAGGCCAAGAAAGTACTCCTCAAGATTATGAACTATAGCTGGAAGCGTGGAATAGTACCACAAGCCTGGAAAGAAGCAGTACTAGTTCCAATCCCCAAAAAGGACAAAGACCGAATGGACCCCAACAGCTACAGACCCATCAGCCTTCTAAGCTGCACGGGAAAGCTTATGGAGAGGATGAGCAATACCAGATTAAGCTGGCACCTTGAAGAAAAACAAATTTTACTGCACCAACAGGCAGGCTTCAGGCAACATAGGTCTACAGAGGACCAAGTCACCTACATTGCACAGGAAATCGAAGATGCTTTCCAAGAAAGAAAGCACACTTTAGCAGTCTGGGTAGATATGGAGAAAGCATTTGATAAAGTTTGGAAAGATGGGCTAAGAGTTAAAATGCTTAAATATGGAGTCTGTGGAAGCTAAGCAAGAAAGAAGGCTCAATACCTTCCATTTGCGGTGTCTACGCCGCATCCTCGGCATCTCGTGGAAAGATAAAGTGACAAATGTCGAGGTGTTGTCACGTGCTGGCCTTCAAAGTATGTATACGTTTCTTAGACAGCGCAGACTTCGCTGGCTTGGCCATGTTCGCCGCATGGATGATGGTCGCATCCCAAAAGATATCTTCTACGGACAATTAGCAGATGGCAAGAGAACAGTTGGGCGACCACAGCTGAGGTTCAAAGATGTGTGCAAGAGAGATATGAGGGCACTGGACATGGATCCAGCAACATGGGAGGATAAAGCTGCCGATCGCACTAAGTGGCGATGCTATTTACGGCGCCACCTCAGATTGGGCGAAGAGAGGCTCACACAAGAAGCAGAGGTGAGGAGAAAACGTCGAAAGGAGGGAGCACCAGGAAAATAAGCAGCTGAGGGCTGTCACCTCAGGGGCGCATTCCCATAGTCAGTTATGACTGAAGGGGCTATTATTATGTTGGAAGAATGTATAACTGGATCAGCAACTATCTAACAAACAGAACAGCTAGAGTGCAGGTGCACGGACAGTTAAGCAAAAAGACTACAATGGAACATGGAGTTCCACAGGGTGGGGTCCTTTCCCCAACACTCTTCCTCATATATATAAATGATATAACAGAAAACATCCACAAGAATGTCCACAACTCCCTCTACGCTGATGACCTGGCCATGTGGACTTCAGAACAATACATCACCACAGCAAGAGTGCGCATGCAGGATTCACTGCTAGCCCTTGAAAGTTGGTCCAAAAAGTGGTTGCTCAAAATAAATGAACAAAAAACTACACACACTATTTTTATCTTGTCAAATAAACCACAGCAAGCAAAGCTGCAACTAAATGGGCAGGCAGTACGAGAAGATGAAACACCAACATACTTAGGAATCACACTAGACCGCCGAATGACATGGAAATCACAGATTAACAAAATACAGCTAAGGGCAAAACTTCGCATGGCCATCATGAAAAAGTTAGCAGGTACCACATGGGGTGCTGATGAGAATATCCTCAAAAAGCTGTACACAGGCAGAGTCAGGCCTGCTATGGAATATGGCATCACAGCTTGGTCGACGGCAGCAAAGTCAAATTTTGACAGAGTAAACAGACTTCAAAACCAAGCAGCACGTATTATAACAGGGGCCCTAAAGTCTACACAAATCAACCATATGGAAAACATCACAGGGCTACAGTCAATGGAGGATAGACGTGACAGCAGAGTCTTAAAACAAGCTGAAAAATTTAAGAGGCTCGAAGGACACCCTACGTACCAAAGAATGAATAGGCCAGGAATAGGCAGGCTCAAGCGAACTAACTTTTTCGCCCAAGCAAAAGAAAAAATTAACAATAATACCATACTAGCAAGCTCAGTTGCAAAGAAAATCCCAACAAGCTCAACTATCCCACTGTGGAAAATAAGATGCTTTCCTAAGTTAAAATCTGATATTCCAGTCATTGAAGGTAAGGGAACACAGACAGAAACACAAAGAAAGTGTATAGCAACCAAGTATATTGACCAAACATTTCCAGCAAAGCTTTGGACACATGCATATACTGATGGTTCGGCAATAAATGCCGTTGAAAATGGGGGTGCCGGCATCCTCATAAAATTAAAGAATAGAATTCACTCTATGGCAATTGCCACTGGAAAATACTGCAATAACTTCTGTGCTGAAGCAGAAGCCCTGAAACAGGCAGCTGAAACTCTTATTGAATGCAAAGCACAGGCAGAAAAACAGATAGTAATCTTTTCAGATGCCCTCTCAATAATATCAGCGCTGAAGAGCCACCAAACTAAAGGATTGAAAGATCTGATAATCTCCCTTGAAAGACTAGCCGAATGCTTCAAGAAGTGCACTATCCAGTGGATACCAGCCCATTGCAACATACCAGGAAATGAGGAGGCAGATAGACTTGCTAAGGAAGGAGGTGCCTTACAACAAAATGATATAGAGACAACTTACGCAACGGCAAAGACTACTATAAAGGCTACATTCAAGTCCAAATGGGAAAGAGAGCACCCGGGACATTTGAAAAATGATGCATATCATCAACTATCCAGAAAAGAACAGGTCATCATTTTTCGGCTACGCACTGGTCACAACAGATTGAGATACCATCTGTACTACAAATACAAAATTGGTGCAACAGATCTCTGCACCTGCGGTACCAGCCTAATGACAGTCGAACACCTGCTGCAATACTGCCCAACCTACAGTAATGAACGGAGTAGCATATGGCAACAACCCACTTCTGTCAACGAAAAACTGTTTGGAGATGTTGGGAGCCTTGGGTTGACTACTGCCTTTATTAGAGTCATAAATGTGGAAGTCTGAAGGCGAACGAGGAAGAAGAAGAAGAAGAACCTTTTGCCAATGGATTCATTCATTTTCAGTTATTATTTGATTACGTGTGTCTAGTAATACAGTTGTTGTTTTTTTTTTTAATGAGTTATTGATGAGCCTCGACTTCTAAATTGATTCCGAATGTTTCTTTGGACATTTTGTGATCGTAGATGTGAACACGTGCGTCCAGTTGGTACCATCATAGGTAAGGTGTGATGTGGAATTAGCCTTTTCCCAGCCGTAGTCTGAGAAGTTCCTTATTACTACAAATTTTCAATTCCCTAGATATCTGACGTATCTGGGCGTATCTCATGGAAAGAGAATAAAACAAATAAGGAGGTCCTAGAAAATCTAGGTATGAAAAGAGAACTAATGAGGGAGATCAAAGTTCGGCAGCTAAAGTACTTTGGCCACATAAAAAGGCATAACACCTTGCAGAAGACCATAATAGAAGGGAGAGGCGAAGGCAAACGTGCAAGGTGAAGACAGCACTATAAGTGGGAAGATAACATCAAGAGATGGACAGGGAAGAGCCTATCAGAGTGCACCACCAAGACAGAAGACGTTGGAGATCCTTTACAGCCAACCTTCGTTGTGGAGATGGCAGCTGATGATGAGATATCTGACATTTTCGTAATTTTTAACTCTTGGTCTCAGGTCAGTGATCATATTTGACACTGACAGTAAAGAGTTAATAATAATATAATAATAGTCTCTTCAGTCATAATTGACTATGGGAATGCTCCCCTGAGGTGACAGTCCTCAGCTGCTAGTTTTTTCCTGGTGTTCCTCCTTTCGAGGAAGAATATACCATTTGTCGTTTTTAAAAAAAAAATATATATTAAGGAAGAAAAATACCCCGTTCAACCTCTGATGGGTTATAATTAGGATACATATTGTTTTCAATTCCAAATACGACGTAATATGAAAAACTGCCGATATGAGAAAGTGGCATCACACCTGTCAAATCATTGTGAATAGGGACAATCACAATTGTGCTTATACGTTAAATAACACACACAAAAAAAAAAAAAAAAAAAAATCAAGAAGAAACTCTGAACAAGAATAATATTAAAGTGGAGGGGTGTAAAGGCCTGGCGGTTCGAGTTATATAACTGACTTTAACGGATATTTAATTGACTTTCATCTGTTAAAAGTCACAAGCATTGGAATAACAGCATCAGACCTTCACATTCCCAGCCACTATATATTAACATTTGTTCGTGTTAAATATTGTTTGACTATATTATGCAGTTCCCTAGGTCTGTCTACTCTTAACACCTCTTCTATATTTATAAGTAAGTTGGATGCTTGCAAATAATCTAATATCGGTATTCTCATTTGTTCATATCTCTTACATTTTAACAAGAAATGTTCTATATTATTGTCTTGAAGACATACTGCACAGTAAGGTTCTTCTATTCCAAAATAGCCTTTTCCCAGCTGTAGTCTGAGAAGTTTCTTATTACTGGGAATTGTCAATTCCCTAGATATCTGACATTTTCTTGTTGGAGCCTTGAACAACTTATTTGCATGTCTTCTTTTCAGATTTTTATCCCACTCTGCTTTCCATTCATCTGTTATTAAATCTTTAATTAATCTCTTAATCTCTGATTTACTCGTCCCTACATTTATTAGATTTTATCAGATCTACCTTTCTTGGCTACTTATCTGCCTTTTCATTTCCCTCTATGCCAACGTTTGAAGGTATCCAAGCAATTAAGACTGAACATCCTCTGGAATATAAGTAAGTAGTAGCAAGAAATATCTCCTCTGCTATATCAGGTCTACTACATTCTCGTAAGTTTCTAAGTGCTTTAATTGTTGAAGGAGAGTCAGTTAAAACTGTTAGTTTTTTGGGAGGGTTATTAGAGAATATTTCTAGTGCTTTTAGTATTGCCACCATCTCTGCAGTGAAAATGGATGTATTTTCCGCGATGCTATATTCTTTTGCCATTTTCCATATTGGAATATATATTCCTATCCCTAATTTGCCATCCTCTCCCTTGGATCCATCTGTGTACACAGTAATGCGGTCTTTTGATATTTGTTGTATATATTTATTGGCTGTGTTTTTAATATTTTCTATATTATTTGTTTTCTTAAGTATTTCTGCTAGGTGGTAGTCCGTTTCTGGTTTCTTGATCTCCCAGGGTGGAATCACTGGCTTGAATTCACAACTGTTATTAACTGATGTAATTGATGTACCCAGATGGACAATTTCCTCCATACACTTCCATCCTGTAGGGTATCTAGTGGTATTCATTGGATTGGCCTGAGTTGTTAGTTGGCATGTGGTAAAAGCTGTATGTGCTGGGTGAGACTGTCACAGAGAGTTCTATGATCAATAAATTTTCTACATTCTCTTCTTTTTCTACCCGTGTCCTCTATTTTATTATCGCTCTTTATCCTTTTCCTGTATTTTTCGCACTCGTTCGTTTGCGAGAAATATTTTCTTTCCCGTTTTCACTTTACCGTTTTTCTTTCTCATACTGATACGCATTCTATTACGTAGATGTCAGGCTCTGGAGGTTATTGCGTTGTAGACGTAAAACTGTGAATATTCATCTGGTCAGACACAGAAAGCAGACAGGTGTCTATACTTCTCTCATGACACAGCGCTCTTGGGCTAGATTCTCGACAGAAACGTGTGAGAATTCACTCTGTCAGACATGATGAGGAGACATATTGTCTGGTATTTCCATCTGACAAGTAGTTTTACGGCTAAGTTGCTCGGTGAAGTGTGGAAACTGCCACCTAATGAGACTTACCGTCTACATTTTCACCAGACATAGGGGTTTTCGGCTGAGTTCTTGAGGTGTGAACGGTGCGCTCATGCATTGCTCAGGAATGAGAATAGCAGTGAGGTGTCTAAGACGCGTTTGGCATGTTATGTCCAGCGTCTAAGGTACGTAGGTGTTAAGGAAAGGGGAGGCTATTGCGTGGTTTTGGATATAGCGCACATCTTTGTCCGTTTCATAGATATAACTAGAGTTGGAAACCTGACTTCACGCACTCAGAAACTTCGCAGTTAGACTAGAACAACCTACGTTTGAGCCCTAAGAATCTCTGTTATAGAAGCAATTAGTTGGTCGAATTGAATGTTCGATTCCTAAGTATCTCTGTTGATGATAGAGGGCATTAGTTGGTCGAAGTGGTTTTAGTTCTTAGTAGTTCTGTGTTGAGGTAAATATATTATATCTAGTATTTTGTGAAGTGTTTAAAGTGTTAAATCGCCTATTTCATTTTCACTAGTTCTTTTGTGCAGAGAGAATTAAAATATAGTCTGTATTATTTTCTAGTGACGTGTTTCAGTGGAAAGCAGAATAAATTATATTTCTAGCTTAAAATCACGCAGCTATAAATGAATTTGATTTTACTGCTAAATAATCAAACGGGAATATATTTTAAAATTAACTTATAACTGAAATGCTACATCAGTGAGTATTGACGGGATACGTATGTATTCCTAATTCATGGTGATTGATTTTATGTATATAACTTATTTCACGGGAAGTTTTAAATGATAAGTCAAGCTGTACGCTTGCAGTTTAAAATGTAAGTTATAACAAGTACATAGTATGTATAATTATTTTATATGTGTTTTTTCCTCTTTTTAGTGACGAAAACTGGGGTTAACCCAAACTTTGCCAGCGTTAAGTACAGAGTAAATATCTGTGAAGAACAAAAACATTCTTTCCTTAAAGACTTGGTCTATAACCTTTTCAAGAACTTTAAAGATTTTTAAAGAAGTAACGGGCCATCGAGCCTGAGTTGATTCTTTCAGAGAATAAAACCGCAAGTACCTTTTAGCCCATGTGGCAAGTAACATATTAACGCCAGTAACACTCCGACACTGTTGACTAGTGGTGTGGTGACCAAATAAAGTCCTAACCTGAAAGAAGACACAGATCTGACATTCCTCATTTCTAGAAACCTAAGCTATTGACGCTGTGCTCGTTGTTAATGTTCGTGCCTGGACAATTTTAATGTGACCTAAACAGACATCTGAAAAATAAGAACACCCAAGGAATCGTTCCCTGAAGCAGAGAATTCAACCCGTCTTTTTGGAACTGGGGATTTCTTGGTCAAAGACTGCCATTGACGATTCTGTATGTGAATGTCCTAAAAATTATGTTTCCAGATGCTGTTAACAAAGCTGTAAGTATGCAAGAGAGCACGTGGCCACGGCTGAGTAAATAGAGTGAATGCAGGTCTGAGTGTTTCTTTATTGTTGTAATTTGGCACCCATTTCGCTGTCTTAACTTTCTTTATGCAAGTATTGCTAACCATATTTTCCCTTAGAATAGATCAGAGATATCAAGTCTGTCCATACCTTAAAAGGGGGAAATATTAGACCAAATCATATGTATCCGTGACTCTTTGGGCTATCATCTTTCTCCTAACGGGACTGTGGGCTAAACATCGAGGGAAGATCATACCAGTGGGTCTATATCTTTTTTTGTAGCAATTCATTGACTTGATGCTTATATATATATATATATATATATATATATATATATATATATATATATATATATATATATATATATATATATATATATATATGTATATATATATATATATATATATATATATATATATATATATATATATATATATATATATATATATATATATATATATATATATGATGTAAATTTTGGATGTTGTGGTGGTGGAAGTTTATATTGATAATTAAACTGCCCTTAAACTTAATCAGAGGGTTGGTCAGCTCGTTCTAGAATATCTATATAATCATTTGTTATAGTTTTCCCACGTCTGTACGTCTAACTGTCATCTTGTATGTGCGTGCACGTGAGTGGATAGAACTATATAATGTAATATATATATATATATATATATATATATATATATATATATATATATATATATATATATATATATATATATATATATGTGTTTATGTCACGAAGTGGTTTTAAGTTTATAGAGTTTGCCTGAATGAAAGCAAGACCCTAGTATGAGAAAGTCTGAGAAGATAGAATTTAGATGGAAAATGACATGCCTGTGGACAGGTGAGACTATTGGCTCAAGAGATAGACCCAGGATTTGACCCTCCCCTTGCCGCTTCGTGACTTCAGAATGGCTATAGTCTCCCCGCCTCTGACTGCCTTGAAACACAAGGAGATAAGGTGTATAAATACGACCACAGACACCACTATACAGACGACGTAAAGTAAGTATAGTAAAGAGTAGAATCTGATCCAGTAAATATATGTATATATATTTATTTACAACAATAAAGCATTAAAATGTCATCATCAAGCAATCACATAAATAGCGTGCGCTGTTGCACGGCCTAAAAAAAAAACCCAAGTAACAATGAAATTAGGTAGACACTGAAAAAAACCCAAACCCCAAATCACAGTCACTCTTTCTGTCACCCTGCTGAGGAACAATAAAATGATTAGTGATTTAATCTACTCTGATATTGTGGGGCTGTCAACTTTAGCCTCCACTCTCTAACACAACTAAGATTTTACTGTCTTAGTCCTGCTGACTCTTCCTCGACGACTGTCTACACAGCTTTCCACTTGTAAGGCGATATGCGCCGCTATCTAACACCACTGGAAAGGCTAAAATAATAGACTTGGAGTAACACAATGGCTCAGTGTCTATCCTTCAACTGGATACTGAACAGACCCTACTGGTCCTGTCTATTTTCTCCCTCCTTCTCTCTCTCTCTCTATTGCTCTTGGTCTCAGTGTCTCTCCAACACTCGCCGACTGATGATGCTGCGTCTCCGTTACGCTCTCCTCTCGTTACTTCAGGACCTAGGTATGGTAACCCTGTCACCTGTTCCTGAATTCTGCGATGATGATGATGAAGTTCTGGCGTCAAGCATGAGGTACTTGATGAACTGTCGACAAAACTTCTCTGCTGCTGAATAGCTTCCCTCTTTTAACCCGCTCCGGAGTTAGAGGGGAAAAAACCCCACAGCCTTGATTTCCGGCTGTACGCAATTGAAACCAGTCTCACGGCCACCTGCCGTTGCTAGAGACTATAATAGCGATGCTCTTGGCTGTATGATAAATAAACCACGGTCCAGCTGAAGCATGGGGACTTCACTGCCAGAGACCATAGGTCTGACCCTTAAGCTAGGTCCTGTTGCCGTGGGTAATTTTGCACATGGGCAAATTTACGCTCCCCCACTATTCTTGCCGCGACTCGCTGAAATTAAAAGAAGATGCGTCTATTGTATAACAATTCCAACCTAACGCATCTCTAACCTAACTCCCCTTCACTCTTTTTTTACAACAATACATAAAATAATATTGCCCACGTGGCTCACTCGTCATGTACAACAATACAAAAATTAATATTACCCACGTGGCACTTAAATCTCTCTCCTCCTCTCTCCCCTTCTCTCGTTCTGAAAACGATACATAAAATATTTCTATTCCACGTGGCACTTAAATCTCCCTCCTCCTCTCTCTCTCTCAACTAAACTCCGCCAGCCAAATAACCAACCTGTCTGACGGGCCACTTGGCCGTCACACATGGCTACCCACGTGTCAACATTTTCAACTCGGGAACTTCTTTTGTCCGAAATTCCGGGGTCTCCCTTTTTTTAACATTACCCATTGAGGTTTCCCGGCTTGCTCCAAAATTAAATTAAATCTCGCTATAGGAATAGTTTCCTCCCCTAAGCAGTATAATTCACTTACAACGTAAATCTGAACCCTCCGACAATATTTCTCACATTTAAGGCTCAGTAAAATTAACGAACACACCAGGGATTTCCCCATAAAATTACATTAGTAAATACACAGAAATAAATGGTGGTTTTACATAACATTCTACAAATATGAGCCCACGTGTTTCTCACAACTTCCCACACTCCTATCTACAGCCAAAATCATAGAAAGAATAAGCACACTGTTGCATTTACGTCGTTCTTCAAAAAATGATAATGGATGGCACGATCGTTTTTGAACTAAAGAGTTAAACTTTACCTACGGGCGAATTTCTGAAAAACCCCCTAATAAGTAAAACGATGAATAAAATAGTTACATACCGATTATCGCTGGTTTTTCCCACAGTGGAGAACGATAAATCGACGTAGTCTGACGGCTGACGAGTATTTCTTACGATAGAGAACTAGGCCACCGTTTAACTGGCTATTTATACACCCAGGGACCACTCCTACGCATCATCGCGAAACCCGCGTGGCTTAAAATTGCGTCACGTTACCTGACGCCCGCGTGCTTCCGGATTCGTCATACCGCGTGCCGGAAATGGCGATTATTTTCGTAAACAACGAAATCTCCGTGATCGTGAAAAAATCTATAAGAGAAAAAACTGGCAGAGTGAAAAATAAACCTACCATCGTAAAACAACCCCATTAAATTTATCCCCTCAAAATTACCAAACACGATATATAGATTCAAATGAGAAGGAAAAAAAATGGTGAAAATACCAAAAATAGACGACAGAATCGGGCCGGTTGAAAGTCAGAATTACAGTGTAGCATCACAGTTTAGACTGTCCGACTCCTCTAAATCTGTCATAGAAGATAGGTGAAAGAGAGAAGATTTCTCGATTTCAGAGACAGCCTCTATCACAGTCTACCATCTCACTCGTGGAAATCTATTGCTATTACTATCTCTCACTGTGACTATCACTTATTCAAATCTAATCAGAAGGGACCAACCCAAGTCTTAATTCTCCTATCAAAAAATATACGACAGAGACTTATCTAACATAAATCTGTTCATGTAATTTAGTCTTAACTCCTTTCTCCGTAATTCCAAGGGTAGAATTCCTAAAGCCACCTCTATAGCTCCCATTGATGTTGATCTGATTGCACCTGCTATTGTACATTAAGCCTGATGCTGAATTCTGTCTAATTTAATCTTGCTACTGTGTGCAACAGAGTCAAATATTATACTTCCATAATCTATTTTTCCTCTAATAAAAGATTTATAAAAAGTGAGCATTGTCTTAGTGCTTGCACCCCATTCATTACCTTTCAAATATCTTAATAAGTTAGTCAATCCTCTGCAAGACTCCACTAGTTTATCTATGTGTTTATTCCAGTTCAGCTGTTGGTCCTCTTCTTCTTCTTCTTCTGCGTTCGGTTTGTAGTCATGCTAAATCTGCAGGCCTGTCGCCAGGATGAAGTCCACAGTCTTTTCCAGGTCGGCGCGGCAGCCCCATAGCTTCTGCTGGAGCTCATCACCGTTTGGCCAGGTCGCACGTCGCAATTTATCATGGGTTGGACAGTTCTGGAGAATGTGTTCTGGAGTCTGGATATCAGTTCCACAAGGGCATTCATTCGTGTGGGATATCTTGAGGCGATAGAGATGTCCAAGTAATCTGCAGTGACCAGACCATTTCTCAGGCAGGGGAAAATTGTCGTCTGTTGGTGTCTGTTTAGGTGGTGGATTGGGTTATCTCTGCTGTATATATCCCATTCATCCTTCCCCTGATTTTTGTACTCGTTGTGGATGATGGTTTTTGCTTCCGATAGGGCAATGGGTGGCTGTATTGTTCCATTTTACTGCCACTTCTTGATAGAGCATCTGCTTTCTCATTACCAGCGATTCCACAATGGGCAGGTAACCACTGAAGGGCAATGGTTGATGACCTTTGGATGATGTTAAGCTCAGATCTGATCTCATTCATCATGTTATCATTTCTGGTGTTTTGTATTGATTCAAGTAATGATCTGCAGTCAGTGAAGATTACTATCTTAGCTTGTGCTGCTGTTCAGGTCTGGTGAGGATCTTCAGGGCTTGCAGTAGTGCCATAGCTTCTGCCCTAAAATTGGAGGAGATCTTTCCAGTTGGGAAGGCCTTTCGGATGATCTTTCCATTTAGGAATCTTATAAAAATGCCTCCTCCGCCGTTCTTTACTGCCCCCTCAGCAGATCCATCTGTGTATGCATGTGTCCAATCCTTCGGGTTGTACTTTTCTTCAATCATTTCTTGAGCCAAAGTTTTTAGTTGTTGAGGGGTCAGGTGGCCTTTCTTTTTTATTTCAGGGACTTCTGTGATGATAGATATATTTCCATGGCAGTCGTCTGGCTCCTCGTAATCGATTAACATTTCAATCTCAGTAGATCGATTTGGGAGGAGGTCTTCATGGCATCGATGCAGATGTTTGGAGATGTTTAGGAAGCTGGTTCTTTTCAGCCTGTTCTTTGTCACACTATGGAGTTTGGCATGCATTGGATGACTTGGCATTCGTAGAAGCTTCTCACTGTGAGTGAATACCTTTTCCTCACGTCTGTCATCGAGAGAGCGGTTGTTGGTGTATCGCTCCATTGCCTGGATTGGAGAAGTCTTCATCCCTCCAGTGATTAGTCTAAGGCCTGAATTTTGCACTTTCCCTAGACATTCTGTGTTTGTTTTAGATGCTGTGACCCAGGCTGACATGCCATATTCAAGTACATGGGTCTGACTGTGCCTGTATAGACTTTTTTAAGTATGTTGGTATTTGCCCCCCAACTTGTGCCAGCCAGTTTCTTCATAATAGAGAGCTTTCTTATTGCTCTCTGTTCTACTGCTTTTATGTGCGGCTTCCAGGTGAGTCTCTTATCCAACTTGACTCCTAGGTATGTTGGGTTTTCCTCGATTGGAAGTTCCACTTCCATTTAGATGCAGTTTGATCGTTTCTCGGCGATTTGACAGAGAGAAGCAGGTTGCTACTGTCTTGGAGAGGTTTATCTGTACTCCCCAATCTGATGCCCATTTACCGATGGTATTTTAGCGCTGCTTGCATCCTGTACTTCGCAGTAGCAAATGTTCAGCAGCACACCAGGCAGCAAAATCGACAGCATGAAGAGCCCTGGAGATATGCCCGGGACAGTTTCTCTGCAATATCATTTATATATATGATAAAAAAGTGTGGGGGAGATAACTCCTCCTTGTGGCACTGTCAAGAAATTGGAATTTAGGACT
>JAMPIV010021527.1:0-164943 GCA_024509875.1 Oreohelix idahoensis
CTTCTACTTCATAACTAACTTAAACTCTCTTGTTACACTGATCACAACACAGTACAAACATTGAGTTCAGAGCATTAGGCCAACTGTCAGCTTCATTTGAAATACTTTATTCCAGTATTACCCTTCTTAATGGTTACTACGCCTCTGCAATTCCAGCATTATTTCTTTCTAGTCAATCATCTAGGTGTCAGTGTACTGTTTGGCCATTCCATGCCGTTTTACTTCTCTCCGACACCCTCTGTTCAGGCTGGAGCATTACAGGCTTTACCTCACGTTTGCCACTGAACTACACATATATATACAGGCATAAATCAACTATTCACATTCAATTTTCATTAAAAGATATTGAATGGTTCAAGCTTACCACAATTCATACGAATAAACACAGATACGTTGATTAGCAATGAATTCTGGCACAAACTGGCACAAATTCCCATCTGCTTATCTTCCAGGCTTTTATTGAGCCAAATATAAGCTGGCTTCAACGCACTGATGCTTTATCAAGCTTATTTAAACAAGTGGTTTCGAACTACCGCTCATAAGCGATTATATCAGCGAGTCTAGACAATGAGGCCCCGTTTCGACAAGTGTTTGAAAAAATGTTACCTTTCCCCGTTTCCCCTAACAACGAAAGATAGTATTTATAGTCCGACCAATCGTGGTTAGGCTTTCATTTGTTGCGCTCCAATCAATGGGGAGTTTACATGGTAGGCTATTTATGTAACGTAAGGTTTTTTTTCAAACACGTTATAAAAAAAATTTTATGAGCAGAAATGATTCCATGCTGTCAGGCATCCTCACTATTTTATTTTGGGTATAATTTATTAATTCCTGGACTATTTGCGTAACGTTTTACCTATTATTTGTCAGCAAGCCCTAAGGAACCCAATTATCCAAATTTAAAAGAGCTACGTGGCTGCGTTCAAAATATGTATTTTCTACCTCCTGTTTCGAAGATGTGATGTCTGGGTACTGTTATGTTTTCAACCGTAAACCCATCTATTGTTATCTTTCCTAATAAGCGTTTTTTATGATTTATAAACCTAACTCTGGGAAAGGGTAGTGTATTTTATCACTGTCCGTCTGAAAAAAAAAATTAGTGCATGTAGACTTACACGCGTGATGGCAGCATTTGTGTATCGCGCGACGCGTGTTGCATGCGTTCCTGATTTTCAGCCCTCCCCCTCTCTCTTTATCCTTTTGTCCATCTGTTCGTTCGTTTTGGTAACGCAGTGTAGAAAAAGACATGAATGGAATTTAAAATTTAGGTCAACTTGCATATTTCAAGGTTTTTCTTAGAAAGGCAGCACATTTTATTGTGTGTTTGGGAAACGCGTGTATGTTGCAGAAAGCCTTTAATATCGACGTGAAACGTTACAATTTGCTTACGCAATAGAAAACAAGGGGATTTCGAGTACAGTCATTGTGACAGCACTGTTCTTTACCATTCTTCTTCCTTTATTTATTATATGTATTTATTAGGCTTTATATTTACTTGATAATTTATATATGTGGATTAGAATATTCCACGACAGAGAGCACTGGTTTCTGCCTTATGCGCCGTGTTTGGCGCTTAAAGAATTTATTATTATTATTATTATTATACCCATAATTGTAGACTTTTGGACGTTTAATTTTGACCCGCTACCTTTACCAAAAAGCGTGAAAGTGTCTAGAATATTTTGTGTAGACCTATCATTGGGGGGAAAGAAGGTGGTATCGTCTGCGTAGGCAAGCAACTTTTGTTCCCCTTTACCTTGAATAAAAGTGCCCCTGATGTTACTGTCTTGTCTAATTTTCTCTAGCACTGGTTCTAGGGCGAGTACATAGAGTAGAGGAGAAAGGGGACATCCCTGCCTAACAGATCATGTCAGTCCAAAAGCCCCAGTAAATGAATGATTTACCAAAACCTTGCTTTCAGGTTTTGTGTATGTAATTTCAATCCACTTTCTAAAGTATTCACCAATGTTGCAGTGTAGTAAAGTTTTATGGAGGTATGAGTGGGATATTCTTTCAAAGGCTTTTTCCTGGTCTAGCGATATGATTGACGACTGGCAATCCTTCTGATGTGTGTGGGTGATGAAGTCTCTTATGAAGTGTGCGTGCTGATGAATGTTTCTGTGCTGGACACTACACTGTTGGTCTTCGTGTATGAGTGTAGCCATGAACGGTTTGAGTTTGTTTGTTAGGGTTTTGGCTAAAATTTTATAGTCGATGTTGAGGAGTGATATTGGTCTGTAGTTTTTAAGCTATGTTTTGTCCGGATCTTCCTTAGGGATTAGAGTGATTTATGACAGGTTGAAACTAGATAGAAATTCCTTTTTCACGAAAGATTATGAATATACCCTTAGTAGGAGAGGGCCTAACATGGGGACGAAATGTTACTATAATTCAGCTGTGAGTCCATCTGGTCCTGGTGACTTGCCTTTTTGCATTTCGTTTACTGCGTATGTTATGTTTTCTAGGGTCAGTTCTGCATCAAGAGATTGTTTATCTTTGTTGCTCAGTTTCTTAGTGTAATGCATAAACGTGTCTTGTATATGTGGTTGTATTCCTTCTTCTGTGTAAAGATTTCTATAGTAGTCTTCGAATGCTTTTGCTATATGTTGTGCCTCCGTTTGTATGTCTCCATGTGAGTCAGCTATTTGGCCTATTTGCTTGCTTCGCTGTATGTTTTGTTCTATTGCCATGTGTTGTTTGCTGGGTATCTCTTGTGTGATTGTGTTCAATTTTGTCCGTAACAGGGCACCTCTTAATCTATGGTGTTGATATTGTTCTAGTTCTTCCTGCAATGTAATGATATGAGATGCTGTTTTATCAATTAGAGTTGCAAGTTTGATGGCTTGTTCTATGATCTTTTCCTGTCGCATTTTGTCTCTATGAATCTTGGTTGCCAGTATTTGTGTTCTCTCGCGTATAGTATTCTTTAATAGCTCCCAGTGTTGTTGTGTGTTTTCAGTGGGTAAATCTGTTGTGTATGTAAGAATGAGTTGCGTCATTTGCTCAACGAATTTTTTTTTTTTGCAGCAGTGTGTTGTTGAACTTCCAGTGAGGTGAGCGTTTGGATGTGATATTTGTGTGTGTGGTGTTTACAGTTGCCAAAACCGCTTTGTGGTCTGTGAATTTGAGTGTTTCTGGTAAGTGTTTGGACTCGATTGTACTGTGCGTTGATGGTGAATAAATTCTATCTAATCGTGCTGTTCTGCCATGTGCGTTATTTATGTGTGTGTGGTGTCAGTGCCCTTGGGATGTGTCTCTCTGTAGGTGTCCTTTAAGTTGTGCATGTCTACTATGGTTTGTAGCATATCTAGCTGGTGAGTGCCCTCCCTGTTTGCCAACCGAATTTGTGTTTTGACATCCCCTCCTATAACATCCATTTTTGTCAGTATACAATTAAAATCTCCCCCTAATATGATGTTGATAAAGCTGTTTTATACTTTGTTGTAACTTGGTATACATCAGTGTACGTTGTAAAGATGTACTGGGACTGAATAGTCAACTCAAACAACCAAACACAGTGTCAGGTATACAGGTCATCTTGCTCCAAACGTCTTGAGGACTCGACAAGGATGTAATGTGTATCATGAGTGGTAGAGTGACTGTTAATACACGAATGTGTGAACTGTTCTGTAAAGTTGACTGGAAATACGAATACTCACTCATACGTATCAGAAGTTAAGGATACAGACTACCGTGAACGTTTCAACAGTTTAATGGGACGCACACACTTGACAGAACGGGTACAGTTGCAGGAACACAGGTCGACATCAATAACATATTGTTGACCCACGGTGTACCATAATCAATTGGCATTTATGTTGAAGACAATCATAATGGAACATCAGTATACCAACGTTCAGAGTTCCATATCTCATATAAGTATTCATCAGGCCTTACTGACTGGTCATGCCAGTTAATATATAATGTTTAACAAATCTTCATCAGCCCTTACTGACTAGTCATGTCAGTTAATCAATAATGTTTACGGTGACTCCTGGACAGGACCTCCTTTAGCATAAGTGTAGCTTGCACCCTAGCGGAGATTTCTTTAAATAGCATTCAGCAAATATCTTCTGAGCAAATGTTAAATCACCCAAGAATAGATTTTCCTTTCATAAGTGTGATCTCTTGATCATCATCGGATAATAAGGGCGTCCCTGTTCTCTGGTAGATGATCGACAATACGTAGTATTTCAAAATGGCTTCTAGTCTTGTAAACATCGCTCACCATAACGATGTACGACCAAGCTCCAATAAAGATTCAATTCATGAATATCAAAGTTTCCACAAGCATCAGCATAATCTATCCTCATAATTGCTGTATAGAAACATAAACAGTGCTGCTAAATAATATGTCGTTCTGACATACTGACATAGGTAGATTCATGTAAACGTCTGCCCATCTTAAGCCTAGGAATGAACGAAGTCAGCAAAAGCACGTTTACCTTAACATAAGAATACACTAGCAAGCACAAACGCTCTTCTCCTAGCGTTATGGAATGAACACTAGGGAACTCATGGATTTAGCAATCCCCGAAGAAAATATCTTCGTTCCCATAATCAAAAAGAGATCACAAACTTTGGGCAGGTCTCCGACATGACTCCCGCCATGGGCTTTTTAACCGAAGGACTCCCTAACGTATCTTCATGCGCCGAAAAGCACCTGACCCCAAAAGTACAGTACAAGAAAAATAGTTCCACTTAAACATAATAAGATATCAAGATGTAAGACATACTCGTCCCACATAGACAAGAACTACACATAGATTCAGGCCATAGACATACTGAAGCAATGACAATCTATTCCTAACCAAACATAGAATAGATTAAAGTAAGTCTAGATTCCTCCGCCGAGTTCCATTTTTAAGAACGCTACAAAGAGCGATAACTCACAAAATTAATACCCATTGCCTAATCTGAGTTCCGTCCCTTAAGACCGAAAAACATGCATTCAAAGATAAACATATTTTTATCAGACAAATAAATACATTTTACTTTTGTATGCGTAATCCGTGCGCCAAAGAATATGTGCGCAACAGATTACCACACCCCCCCGGGAAAAAAAATGAAAATCATTTTTTTTTCATCTAAGAGCAACATACAATAGGCTCCCAACGCATACATACATACTGGAATTATTTAAGCGATTAGATGAGAAAATATCTGGAATTATTTAAGCCAGATAATGCAAAGGCCGAACGCTGTAGACGTAAGATCTTTTAAAAGACGCTGATTTATTTCATTGTTTCTTTCTATTCTGATATTTTATACTGCCCGGAATTTATCTCGAACGGAAGTAAACACAAAACTGGGCAAATTTCAACAAGCTTCAATGTCTTTTATTTGCGTTTGAACGGATTTTTTCACATTTATCTTCATCTTTAATCGTGTTTTGTCGTATCGCCATAATGGCCGAAAAACACACAGGATATGTTACTAATATGTGAACAGTGAACAACTGTGTGATCAACCATAACTTTCTTACTTTTTCTGTGTTTCTAAATGGATTACCTGCACAAAGAGAGCAGTGAAACTGTATTGTGATAACAATTTATGTTACAAGCCTTACGTAAGTCGAAAATTTTTGTTCAAAATTTCAAGTTATCTTTTTTCCGTGTACATGTTATCTGTTATAACATAAACATAACATAAAATTAGCTAGAAAGGCATATGGATTTATATTGTTCATCCAATGTACTTTAATTTGATATATAATATGTTATACTTAACTCATGATTAGACACACATTGTCAGTAAACGTACATTATGTATGTGTAAATTTTTGGGGCTTAAAAATAATTCCGTCCAGAGCTGAAAATAATTACGTACGGAATCAGTTAAGCATAAATGTTTCCAGGGAGGTGTCACTAACGCATACTACCATACTTGCAATGACACAATGCATATAACAATTTCAGTTTAAGCATTCTAAGTACATGATTGACAAAAAGAAAATTACAATGTGTATCTATCAATGTGAAAACGTTGATATAGAAAAGAAAAAATCTGAAAAATCTGTTGTCGAGTTGGAAGTGTTAATAAGTCCAAGACTCAACAGTTAAGTGGAATCATGTGGGCATCTAGACAGAATGTCTGCCATCACATTATCTGATCCACGGATAGCTCGTACCGAAAAATGAAAAGGTTGAAGAGCAATTGCATATCGAGTAGACCTCGAACTCTTCAAATTTTTACTCTGTATAGCCGTGAGAGCTTTCTGATCGGTTTCTACTATGAAATGTGCGCATAGAAGGAATCTTTGTAATTTGAGAATTGACCATACCATAGCCAATAGTTCACGATCTAAGACCGAATAATTCCTTTCTGCAGCGTTAAGCTTTCTGGAAATATACATCACAGGATGCATAGTTCCAGAGTACTCTTGCATTAGTGCCGCTCCAATCCCAGTGGATGAAGCGTCACTACGAAGAACAAATGTCTTATCTTTAGTAGGTAACACTAAAATAGGTGCAGTAGAAAACATAGTTTTGATCTTATCCAAAGAGGATTGACATTCTTGAGTCCAATGGACTATATTAGGAGACCCTTTCTTTAGCAAGGTAGAAAGAGGTGCCATGATCGAGGTCAGATTCGGAATGAATTGTCCATAAAATTGTATAAGACCTAAGAGACTTCGCACTTGCTTTTTAGTCTTAGGAACAGAAATGTTAAGTATTTTACTTGTATTGTGGTCCTCTGTCTTTAGGAAACCATGACCCACTCGGTGACCTAAAAAGAAATTTCGCTAAAACCAATGTAGGCTTTAGAGGGTTTCGCTGTCAGGTTATACTCGCGTAGAGTAGATAGTAATTCAACTAACCATGAATAGTGATCTTCCCAAGTATCGCTGAAAAGACAGATGTCGTCTAGGTACGCAATGACATCTGACCGATAGGATAGAATTCTATGCATCATGCGTACGAATGTAGCTGGTGCGTTCATAAGTCCGAAAGGCATGAAATTCCATTGAAAAAGGCCTCTAGGTGTAGAAAAAGCAGTAAAAGGTTTGGCGCGTTCAGATAAAGTAACTTGCCAATATCCTTTAGACAAATCTAGTTTAGTGAAAAAATGCGATTTAGAAAGCTTAGTAAGTAGCTCTTCTAGTAAAGGCATAGGTTCAGCATCAAACTTCGTAACTTGATTCAATTTGCGATAGTCAACGCAAAGACGTATGTTATTGTCTTTTTTTCGGACAATAACCATCGGCGAAGAATACGCAGAAGTGGATGGTTCAATTATTTTTAAATTTATCATCTCATCAAGCTCCTTCTCAACCTGTGCGTGAAAATGTATAGGAATAGGATAAGGTCTGACTCTAATAGGATTATGGTCAGTTAGAATAATGTCATGTTCAATGACATGAGTTTGTCCAGGAATGTCAGTAAGGACATCCTGAAATGTTTGTAACATAGCCAAACTTGTCGCTGTTCTCCTAGAGATAAATCGGGAGAAACAGTAACATTTTTCCATGATTCACTAGAATGAAGTGGAATCATCGGAAGCGGAAGATTAACATCCGAAAAACTTGTTTCCTCATCCTGTATTACAGACAGTGATGACTAATGACCATGTTGGACTGTTGAATCGTCCGTTGCCTGGAAAATGGGCTGTAAATAATCCGGACGTTCATGGAATTCCGTAAGCATATTGATGTGGAAGGTTTTACGCTTCCCATCAATATCGACAATGTAGTCAACATCGGAAATTTTCGAGATTATATCGTACGGACCTTTCCAAGAAATAAGAAGTCTGTTTTCCCTACAAAATAGCAAAACAAATGCTTTGTCACCAGGACAAATTTGTCGTAAGGTTCTTTTCTTATTGGCAAATCGTCTTGCCTTCTGTTTAGCAAATTCAGAAGAAGAAGTTGCCAATTTGCATGCTTCGATAATCTTTTCCCTCAGCGCGATGACATATTCATAAGAAGATTTCGTGTCATCGGTAATATTATCAGCGGTTATGAGATCATGAAGCATGGACATAGGGCCGCGCGGTCGCGCGCCAAAGACAAGTTCAAAGGGAGAAAATCCTGTATGTTCATTGGGGACCTCTCTGTACGCGAAGAGGGCCGCGGGTAAAACCCTATCCCAATCTTGAGGATGATCTTCAGTTATCTTCCTAGTAAGTTTTTGATTGTTCTATTTAGCCGTTCGACCATTTCATTGGACATAGGATGATAGATACTACTCAAAGATCTCTCTATCTGCAGAGTCGACATCACTTGGGACATGGTATCCGATATTAGTTGGGTGCCATGGTCTGATAATATTTCTCCGGGGAATCCCATACGAGAAAATATAAGCCAAAGAGCATCTGCAATGTCAGCAGTAGTAATGCTCTTCAGAGGGATAGCCTCTGGCCACCGTGTGCACATGTCAACACAAGTTAAGATAAACTGATGTCCTCTAGCAGATTTGATCTTAAATGGACCAATGATGTCTATCGACATTTTCTGAAATGGTCGAATAGGAATGTCTGCAGCCTGAATAGGTGCAGCATGGCGTGGACCTTTGGATTTGACTTCTTGACATACTATACAAGATTGACAATAAATCCGTATGTCTTTGTTCACAAAAGGCCAAAAGAAAGCCGCAAGAACTCTTGACTTTGTACGGGAAAAACCCATATGTCCAGCACACTGAGAGTCGTGTGCCTGTTGTAAGATTTTAACTCTCAAATTCTTAGGCACAAAAATCTGAGAATGACTTGACTTGTCGGAGTCTTGCACCATACGTACAAGTACGCCATTCTTCATTGTAATCCAAGATTTACGCTTGGTATCTTTATTCGGATCACCTTTCGTTGCAAGAGTGAAGAATTTCTTTAGAGTCCGATCCTTTTCTTGCTGTTTTATAAACGAGTCACGAGAAATTACCAAGGGATCATCTTGGTTATGCACTTTATTATCTTCAGTAGGTGAAGATTGAGGCATGTTAAGAGCTTGAGCTCTAGTGACTACAGCATTAGTGGTTTGCATATTCTGTTTTTCCCAAACTGAAATTTGTTGTGGAGTGCATTCTTTGACTCCGTGAATACGACCGATGATAAGATCAGCGATCGGATTCGGCAGAAGACATGCGTGTACATCTCTTGTAAAGAAAGGAGTAGCAATCCTAATGATAGCAGTAGAGTATTTCTCTAAGGTGCCGCCAAATGTTACACATTTGACTACTTTTCCAGTGGCACGAGAAGGATCTACGAGTGACTGCCTCACTCCAATGGTGGTGCACCCCGAATCGAAAAGAACTGCGACTGGAGTACCATCAACTAAACCTCTATTCAAAACAAGAAAACCTCTTCCATCATGCGCGATTGACGCAGAAAGAGCGGGAAGAGGATGGCCACAACTTAAAGTGGACACCGTAGTTGGTTCAAATAATGTTTTGCATTGGGGCACTGAGATGCTCTTTTAAAATCAAAAGCGGCACATGCCATATTATTAGCATCATCATTATCTTTAGTCTGTTTATAGGCTTCATGTGACTCTTGCTGTGCAGAGTTTGCATGATAATGAGATTTATGTTTCTTGTATTGGGATTTACCTCGATTATTATTGCCTCTGTAATCATTATAATTCCCTCTATTGTAACCCCTATTTGGGTTTGAGTCATAATTCTCATGATTACCATTTTCATATTCATTATAATGAGTATCTCTATAGTTATGGTCTTGTTGTCTCCATGATGGATGACTTGGATAGTTCCTATAATTACTTCCCCTGCAGAAATGTCTATAATTATGACCACCTCTGTATCGAGGGCTGTCAGCTTGTCTCCAGTTCTTCGCAGAAGAACCCTGAAATGATTGGTTTCCTTGGTTTTGATAACTATTATGTTTACCTTTTTTCCCAAACTTGTTTTGTTGTCCCTGAAATTTGCGTGAATAACTACGGTTGTATTGTGTTGCTGATGCAACTGGCATACCTTCTTTAATCTTAGTGTTGCTAAGAGTTATGTCAGGGTGTGCAGTGACGTATTGGTCACAATATTCTTGCATTTCTTTTAGTGTCTTGGGTTTACGCTCATGTAGGAATTCCAAGAAAGGTTTATTAACACATGACATAATCTTGTCCCTGAGCAACAAGTCCATAAGGGCTTCATATGTCTTTTCTGTTTTGGACAACTCAATCCAACGATTAAATGTAAGACGTGTCCCTGCAATGAATTCTGAGAATTCCACCCCTGATTCAGGTACCATTTTCTTAAACAAAATACGGTAACCTTCCTCAGTTAACTGGTATTTTTTCAATAAAGCTGCTCTAATAACATCATAATTATCCTTGTCAGACTCTTCAACCAAACTTAAACTAGTCAGAGAATCACCTTTCAAATTTTCTGACAATTGATTAGCATACTGTGATTTATCCACATTATGAGCTCGACAGGAGCGTTCAAATCTATCCAGCCAGAATATTATATCGTCACTGGACGGATTGAACGCTGGTACCTTGACCTTATAAGTAAAGGGTTTACCACTGTTACCATTTGACTGATTAACATTACTCATATTTGTCAATCTCAATTTTTCTAACTCAGATGCTAAAAGTTCTTTTCGATATTCATGTTCTCTCATTGCTTTTCTCTCCTCAGCCTCAGCTTCTCTTTCTAATCTCTTTTGTTCAGCCTCAGATTCTCTTTGTAATCTTTTTTCTTCAGCTTCTAATTTTTTTTCTTCTATTTGAAGCTTTCTTTCCTCAGCAGCAGCTTTTTTCTCCTCAGCAGCAGCTTTTCTCTCCTCAGCTTGCATCTGCAATCTTAAATTCTCAGCATCTATCTTCTTTTGTTCAACTTCTGCTTTCCATTTATTTTCCTCTTTTTGCTTCTTCTCTTCTGATTTTAATACCATTGCGAATTGAGCAGTTGCAAACTCCTCTAATTCCTTACCAGACTTATCAAGGGATTTCCCTTGTGCAATAAAGTATTCCAATGTAAACATGATGCCTAATAATGATAGCAATCAGTTGACACAAAAATGTAACCTATCTCCTAATAAACAGGAGCAAGTTCTCAATGAACTTAATTAATTAGCTCACAATCCCAATCTCTGTGGGAGACAAGCCTTACAAAGGTCTTGTATACTTCCTTGTACAACAATAATAATGATAAAGTATTGGTCTATACTATAACATACGTGTATTCAACTATCTCATATCATCTGTCAACCAAAGACATTAACAAAAATACAAATAGAAAGACAATCAGGAAAACAATACGAAAACATTTGCAGAAATCAAATCAATGAAAAATCTTAACTAAAAATAATGTCACAAAGTATGTGATGATAACTGCAAGGGAATAAACAAGACAAATAACGCCACAGTGTATAAACATAGAATGTGTATAGAATTAAATGAAAGGAAAGGTTAGACCTACAAATACAAACAAATCAAAACTAAACTAAAGAACAGAAAAAATATAACAAAAACAAAGATGAAAAACGCGTCTTAACAACTAACAGAAATAGCAACAGATGTTGCCAGCAAATTTCCAACAAAGAAAATTGCTCCCTATAGAACACTAATACAGGACCAATATGACTCGGTATATCCTATACTAGTCACCTCACCAACCACCCACGACATAGACACACACATAATATGCAAACATTAAACATAAATACATATATCATCATATAAATAGAATGCAATAGCATATGAATGCAATGTGTTGCAGAAAGAGTTTCAGTTCAGAAATATAATGGCACAGTTTCTGAATAAACAAACTAAACTGTCACTTTAATCAATACTAGATTTTTGATTTAAATCTATTACAGTGTTCAACAATATGAGCATCAGAAGGTCCAACGATGAAAGTAGGACTTCTCAGCTTATTGTATTTCTTGCTAACACAATTAATTTGCTCGCCAACGTTCTATGTAATGCTGTGATGTCCAACAAAAAATGTCAATAAACCCCGACCTAGTTTCCGTATTTGTTTCATCCGTCACGTGAGGAACTGTCAATCAAGTGTAAACCATCACTGTTGGTGTGTCGTATCAGGCGTCAGTGAAACAAACTGGTATCAGTAGCTGTTACTTCTGGTAATCTTCACTGTGCAGGTCAAACCCGGTAATCTGGCCTACCACATTGATAAAGCTGTTTTCTACTTTGTTGTAACTTGGTATAAATCAGTGTACGTTGTAAAGATGTACTGGGACTGAATAGTCAACTCAAACAACCAAGCACAGTGTCAGGTATACATGTCATCTTGCTCCAAACGTCTTGAGGACTCGACAAGGATGTAATGTGTATCATGAGTGGTAGAGTGACTGTTAATACGCGAATGTGTGAACTGTTCTGTAAAGTTGACTGGAAATACGAATACTCACTCATACGTATCAGAAGTTAAGGATACAGACTACCGTGAACGTTTCAACAGTTTAATGGGACGCACACACTTGACAGAACGGGTACAGTTGCAGGAACACAGGTCGACATCAATAACATATTGTTGACCCACGGTGTACCATAATCAATTGGCATTTATGTCTAAGACAATCACAATGGAACATCAGTATACCAACGTTCAGAGTTCCATATCTCATATAAGTATTCATCAGGCCTTACTGACTGGTCATGCCAGTTAATATATAATGTTTAACAAATCTTCATCAGCCCTTACTGACTAGTCATGTCAGTTAATCAATAATGTTTACGGTGACTCCTGGACAGGACCTCCTTTAGCATAAGTGTAGCTTGCACCCTAGCGGAGATTTCTTTAAATAGCATTCAGCAAATATCTTCTGAGCAAATGTTAAATCACCCAAGAATAGATTTTCCTTTCATAAGTGTGATCTCTTGATCATCATCGGATAATAAGGGCGTCCCTGTTCTCTGGTAGATGATCGACAATACGTAGTATTTCAAAATGGCTTCTAGTCTTGTAAACATCGCTCACCATAACGATGTACGACCAAGCTCCAATAAAGATTCAATTCATGAATATCAAAGTTTCCACAAGCATCAGCATAATCTGTCCTCATAATTGCTGTATAGAAACATAAACAGTGCTGCTAAATAATATGTCGTTCTGACATACTGACATAGGTAGATTCATGTAAACGTCTGCCCATCTTAAGCCTAGGAATGAACGAAGTCAGCAAAAGTACGTTTACCTTAACATAAGAATACACTAGCAAGCACAAACGCTCTTCTCCTGGCGTTATGGAATGAACACTAGGGAACTCATGGATTTAGCAATCCCCGAAGAAAATATCTTCGTTCCCATAATCAAAAAGAGATGGGACCTCAAGACGCAGCAATAGAGACCGCAGTCAGCGACTCATAGCTTGACTGCCTGCGTCAGGACCAGCGAACCAGAGCTGGTCAAGACCGCACTCCACCTCCACGTGGTGGTCCTGGAAACAGTCTGCAGCTGTGCAGGCTGGCTGAGCGAGAGTGGATCGAAATGGGAAGGCAAACCCGGTCCTAAAAAATGCCGTGCAGAAGTCGGATGTGTCGACCGAAAGGTGCAGATATCACAGCTACGTTGTAAACAGACACAACGCAACCACCGTCCTTTTCAGGGCGAACGAAGAAGAAGAAGAAAAAGAGATCACAAACTTTGGGCAGGTCTCCGACATGACTCCCGCCATAGGCTTTTTAACCGAAGGACTCCCTAACGTATCTTCATGCGCCGAAAAGCACCTGACCCCAAAAGTACAGTACAAGAAAAATAGTTCCACTTAAACATAATAAGATATCAAGATGTAAGACATACTCGTCCCACATAGACAAGAACTACACATAGATTCAGGCCATAGACATACTGAAGCAATAACAATCTATTCCTAACCAAACATAGAATAGATTAAAGTAAGTCTAGATTCCTCCGCCGAGTTAAATTTTTAAGAACGCTACAAAGAGCGATAACTCACAAAATGAATACCCATTGCCTAATCTGAGTTCCGTCCCTTAAGACCGAAAAACATGCATTCAAAGATAAACATATTTTTATCAGACAAATAAATACATTTTACTTTTGTATGCGTAATCCGTGCGCCAAAGAATATGTGCGCAACAGATTACCACACCCCCCGGGGAAAAAAAATGAAAATCATTTTTTTTTTCATCTGAGAGCAACATACAATAGGCTCCCAACGCATACATACTGCGTAGATGAGAAATATCTGGAATTATTTAAGCCAGATTAATGCAAAGTCGAAATATAGATCTCTCAGAGAAAGCATTTCTCTTAAGCATAAATGTTTCCAGGGAGGTGTCACCAACGCATACTACCATACTTGCAATGACACAATGCATATAACAATTTCAGTTTAAGCATTCTAAGTACATGATTGACAAAAAGAAAAATCATCAACGAGTACCGGTGAATATATATATCAATGAACGTTGTATCATTATGAATTACAATGTGTATCTATCTTGATATAGAAAAGAAAAATCTGTTGTCGAGTTGGAAGTGTTAATAAGTCCAAGACTCAACAGTTAAGTGGAATCATGTGGGCATCTAGACAGAATGTCTGCCATCACATTATCTGATCCACGGATAGCTCGTACCGAAAAATGAAAAGGTTGAAGAGCAATTGCATATCGAGTAGACCTCGAACTCTTCAAATTTTTACTCTGTATAGCCGTGAGAGCTTTCTGATCGGTTTCTACTATGAAATGTGCGCATAGAAGGAATCTTTGTAATTTGAGAATTGACCATACCATAGCCAATAGTTCACGATCTAAGACCGAATAATTCCTTTCTGCAGCGTTAAGCTTTCTGGAAATATACATCACAGGATGCATAGTTCCAGAGTACTCTTGCATTAGTGCCGCTCCAATCCCAGTGGATGAAGCGTCACTACGAAGAACAAATGTCTTATCTTTAGTAGGTAACACTAAAATAGGTGCAGTAGAAAACATAGTTTTGATCTTATCCAAAGAGGATTGACATTCTTGTGTCCAATGGACTATATTAGGAGACCCTTTCTTTAGCAAGGTAGAAAGAGGTGCCATGATCGAGGACAGATTCGGAATGAATCTTCCATAAAATTGAATAAGACCTAAGAGACTTCGCACTTGCTTTTTAGTCTTAGGAACAGAGATGTTAAGTATCTTAGTTATATTATGGTCCTCTGTCTTTAGGAAACCATGACCCACTCGGTGACCTAAGAAAGAAATTTCGCTAAAACCAATGTAGGCTATAGAGGGTTTTGCTGTCAGGTTATACTCGCGTAGGGTAGATAGTAATTCAACTAACCCTGAATAGTGATCTTCCCAAGTATCGCTGAAAAGACTGATGTCGTCTAGGTACGCAATGACATCTGACCGATAAGATAGGATTCTACGCATCATGTGTACGAATGTAGCTGGTGCGTTCATAAGGCCTAAAGGCATGAAATTTCATTGAAAAAGTCCTCTAGGTGTAGAAAAAGCAGTAAAAGGTTTGGCGCGTTCAGATAAAGTAACTTGCCAATATCCTTTAGACAAATCAAGTTTAGTGAAAAAATGAGATTTAGAAAGCCTAGTAAGTAGCTCTTCTAGTAAAGGCATAGGTTCAGCATCAAACATCGTAACTTGATTCAATTTGCGATAGTCAACGCAAAAACGTATGTTATTGTCCTTTTTTCCGAACAATAACCATCGGCGAAGAATATGCAGAAGTGGATGGTTCAATTATTTTTAAATCTATCATCTCATCCAACTCCTTCTCAACCTGTGCTTGAAAATGTATAGGAATAGGATAAGGTCTGACTCTAATAGGATTATGGTCAGTTAGAATAATGTCATGTTCAATGACATGAGTTTGTCCAGGAATGTCAGTAAGGACATCCTGAAATGTTTCTAACATAACCGAAGTTTGTCGCTGTTCTCCTAGAGATAAATCAGGAGAAACAGTAACATTTTTCCATGATTCACTAGAATGAAGTGGAATCATCGGAAGCGGAAGATTAACATCCGAAAAACTTGTTTCCTCATCCTGTATTACGGACAGTGATGAGTAATGACCATGTTGGACTGGAGAATCGTCCAATGCCTGGAAAATAGGCTGTAAATAATCTGCACGTTCATGGAATTCCGTAAGCATATTGATGTGGAAGGTTTTATGCTTTGCATCAATATCAAGAATGTAGTCAACATCGGAAATTTTCGAGATTATATCGTACGGACCTTTCCAAGAAATAGAAAGTCTGTTTTCCCTACAAGGTAGTAAAACAAATGCTTTGTCACCAGGACAAATTTGTCGTAAGGTTCTTTTCCTATTGGCAAATTGTCTTGCCTTCTGTTTAGCAAATTCAGAAGAAGAAGTTGCCAATTTGCATGCTTCGATAATCTTTTGTCTCAGCGCGATGACATATTCGTAAGAAGATTTTGTGTCATCGGTAATATTATCAGCGGTTATGAGATCATGAAGTAAAGACATAGGGCCGCGCGGTCGCGCGCCAAAGACAGGTTCAAAGGGAGAAAATCCTGTATGTTCATTGGGGATCTCTCTGTAAGCGAAGAGGGCCGCGGGTAAAACCCTGTCCCAATCTTGAGGATGATCCTAAGTTATCTTCCTAGTAAGTTTTTGAGTGTTCTATTTAGCCGTTCGAACATCCCATAGGACATAGGATGATAGATACTACTCAAAGATCTCTCTATCTGCAGAGTAGTCATTACTTGAGACATGGTATCCGATATTAGTTTGGTGCCATGGTCTGATAATATCTCTCCGGGGAATCCCATACGAGAAAATATAAGCCAAAGAGCATCTGCAATGTTAGCAGTAGTAATGCTCTTCAGAGGAATAGCCGCTGGCCAACGTGTGCACATATCAACACACTTCAAGATAAATTGATGTCCTCTAGCAGATTTGATCTTAAATGGACCAATGATGTCTATCGCCATTTTCTGAAATGGTCGAATAGGGATGTCTGCAGCCTGAATATGTGCAGCATGGCGTGGACCTTTGGATTTGACCTCTTGACATACTTTACAAGATCGACAATAAATCCGTATGTCCTTGTTCACAAAAGGCCAAAAGAAAGCCGCAAGAACTCTTGACTTAGTACTGGAAAAACCCATATGTCCAGCACACTGAGAGTCGTGAGCGTGCTGCAAAATTTTAACTCTCAAATTCTTGGGAACATGAATCTGAGAATGACTTGACTTAGCGGAGTCTTGCACCATACGTACATGTACGCCATTCCTCCTTGTTTTCCAAGATTTACGATTTGTATCTTTATTCGGATCACCTTTTGTTGCAAGCGTGAAGAATTTCTTTAGAGTCGGATCATCTTCTTGCTGTTTTATAAACGAGTCACGAGAAATTACCAAGGGATCATCTTGGTTATGCACCTCATTATCTTTAATAGATGAAGTTTGAGGCATATTAAGAGCTTGAGCTCTAGTGACTACAGCATTAGCAGTTTGCATATTTTGTTTTTCCCAAACGGAAATTTGTTGTGGAGTGCATTCTTTGACTTCGTGAATACGACCGATGATAAGATCAGTGATCGGATCCGGCAGAAGACATGCGTGTACATCTCCTGTAAAGAAAGGAGTAGCAATCTTAATGATAGCAGTAGAGTATTTCTCTAAGGTGCCGCCAAATGATACACATTTGACTACTTTTCCGGTGACACGAGAAGGATCTACAAGTGATTGCCTAACACCAATTGTGGTGCATCCAGAATCAAAAAGAACTGAGACTGGATTGTCATTTACTAAACCTTTATGTAAGACAAGAGAACCTCTTCCATCATGCGCGACTGACGCAGGAAGAGCGGGAAGAGGATGGCCACAACTTAAAGTGGACACCGTAGTTGGTTCAAATAATGTTTTGCATTGGGGGCACTGAGGTGCTCTCACAAAAGAGCGCGCAGATTACGACAAGGTGAAGGAACGGTTGCTCCGCAAGTTCCGTTTGACGGCTGACGGATATCGGACGCTTTTTAGAAACGCGATGCCAAGTGCAGACCAAGACTTCGAGGACTTTATCTCGAAGATCAAACTTCTGCTCAATAGATGGATCGAGATGGAGAGGATAAACAAGGACTATAATGGCTTGCTAGATTTTATGCTACGGGACAAAGTGCTGTCCTCATGTTCAACTGAGTTGGGGGCTTTTTTTCAAGAGCGCCAGCCAAAAGACATTGAGTCTATGGCCCAACTGGGGAACCATTATGTCATAGCCCATCTGGGCAAACCCATTCAGAAGTCGGGTCTGTCATACGCTTTAATTGCTGGTGTAGGCAAAGCACAACGCCAACCATGACAGAATCAGTCAGGCGATGCAGACAGGGGCCAAGATCAGAAGTACGATAGGCCCTCCAGTCCATATCAGCCACGCAGAGGGAATTATAGTAACTTCCGATCCCATCGGAATGGTCGGCCGAATTGGCATAACCGACAATTTAAAAGTGATAGCGACGGAGGAGAGCGCTAAACTCGGAAGCAGGTACGCTTCGAGGAGTCTGGGGACGAAGATCTGTTTTGGTATAAAACAAAACATTCCAAGCAGAGGAGTGGTTTCTCAGAGAGTCGATCTTCCGGCTCCGATGTGCGGTCTTCGCCAGCTAAAAGCCCCAGCAAGAGTCCACGCGATGAGACGAAAAGGGAGCGCATGGCTCCAATTGTGGTGGTAATAATCATTATACTGATAGGTGTCCTACCCCAATGGAGCACGCGAATTCCACGTTTGTGTTGGACACAGTCAACAGCGAAGACTGTGAGGGGTGTCGTCCTCTGTTCCATGCGAACGAGAAGATAGTGCTACACTGCGTGCATGCGGCACCAAGTCTGTCGGCAGTCCAAGAGACTGACAAGGTGGCTCTCCACAGAGGTGTGGTGGAGAAGAAACCAGTCTCCGTGTTGAGGGACACTGGATGTACCACAATCGGGATGCGTCTGTCGTGTATCGACGAGTACTGGCTTACAGGCAAAACTGTAAAGTATACTACATTTGGGGGCAAAGTTGAATATTACCCCCAGGCGTGTATTAATGAGGACACCCCGTTCCTGTCGGGTAGAGTGAACGCGTTCATCCTCGAGGACCCAATTGTCGATTTGATCGTCGGCAATGTACGGGGAGTGCATAATGCCATGGGTGTGGCTGGAGCAGAGGCTCAGCAACACCAGAGTTCCGAGGCGGATGACCAGGTGGTGGAGATATTACCACCTGACAAGAAAGTTCTTGTGACACGGGGGTCGAGGCAAGTGCCAAGGCACATGAATAAGAACTGTAGAGGCTTATCCGAGAGCCCGATTGCTGGCGATCGCACGGTTTGGGTTCTTAATGTTCCCCTGAGTGCTAGTTGGCGCACACTCAGACGAGTGTTTAATGAAGTGCGCTAGTGAAGTTCGTGGGGGTATTGTCATTGCGGGACAATACCAAAGTTGTACGAGTGACTTTCACGAATAGGTGGGGTGCCCGTGATGCAGTCAGGTGGAAGCACGTGTCGTTGCTTCAGAACCACCTGCTGATAGTTCAGCAATAGCAAGAAATAGGTATGGAATTCGCGTTCAGTAGGGTGTTTCGGTTAACGCGAACCGAACTTTAGAGTCTGACCCACGCAACCAGTACTATTCTGAGAAATATAAGTGGGTCTGTTCAACTGTTAAAGTGGTGAGGAGAACGGAGGAGGCATTTACATAGTACTGTGAGTAGCAATTAATTGCAACCATGGTAGAGATGTTTTGTAAACTTTAAAATATCACGTTTATGCTACACTATGTTGTGCTTTGTAATTGATGTATTATGAGGCCATAAAGGCAATTACCTATACAATTGAATTTACTATACGTTTGAAATTTGTGAAAGGACTGGATAAACCAAGTTTTTTTTGTTTTGTTTTTTTGTTTTTGTTTTTTTGTACGCCCGCTAATACTCGAGACAAAATCTCAGGTTATTGTTAATATCTAACCTGACATTGATTTTACGTGAGTATCCCTTTTCTTGTGCAGAGACAGGTGTCCCTCGCCATTCAGGCAGATACTCGCCGATTTCGGAGGTACCCATTAGAGCTGGGTCGGCTCAGGAGCCGCCAATCCCTGGTCGACGACACTCCTTCAATTGTCCTCGCTAGGTCTCGAGTTAATCAAGTCCAATTGACAATATCCATAACCAGATACATATTACCATCGTTATCAAGAGAAACAACTCAAGTCATTTGAAGACAAGATAAGAGACGTTTTGTATGGATACATTCAAATTGTTTCACACTACATCAAGTTCCATGAACAGTACACAGGATCTGATTTCCGGACAGTCATGACGTATGCGGTAAAGGAACCACATCAAACAGTATCTCAGATAAACAGTATAAGGCTCTTTGTCATATCTTAATGGCAATCCTTCACAAAATGACTGGGATGCAGAACTTTATAAAGATCATATTTCCTATTCCAGCAACCGAACTTCAAAATGTTGGGCTCAGAGACTGTGACACTCAAGAGGCAACATATGAAAAGAAATCTCACACAAGAAGCAATCGATTCGATACGCCTATGGAGAACTTCGCCATTTGAACATTCTTTTTTGTTATTACTTAAACCAGTTATGTGTCTCTAAAGTGCTAAAATTACAAATAGTAATCTTTCACACTAATGAAAGATGAACCTATCATTGATGATACTCAGTAACTTTAGTTAATCAGTTTTACACAATGCTACAGACAGTACACACAGGATCATGTGGACATTTATATTAACGTAATTATTATACTTACTTAATACTATTTAATTAGTTAGATCTTTCATTTCATTCATCTTTTAATTAAATGCATTCAGATATTTCATTTTCCAAAACTTCACAATTTCAATATCATATTTCTTCACATTTTCATTCATTTTTCTCATTTTTTCATGTTGCTAACTAAATTCCACAGACTGTTGATCAGGTATGACATAGACTGGACGGTAACTTTTCACATTTTCTAAAAATTGCTTCCTATATGGAAAACTTTCAGTTTTCGCTGGGGGGCGGAGTAAAAGTGTTACCTATCATTTTGCTCACAGGCTTGTAATTCATCGCTGTGCGCAATGGAGCAGAACGCGAATACGCTTCGAGTGTAAAAGCGTGTGAGTTGTGGAATGTGTGTGACACAGGTATTTAGTGTATGACGTGGACAGGGTCTGCTGCGGGGGGAACGAAGGTTATCGTTAGGACAGTTGAGTTTGGCTTGTGTTTTCGAAGTGTACGGATATTTATATGAGAGCGACAGACCAGTGTTTATTGTTATAAAATATTTCAGAGTCAGGATAATTGACTCAATTCATTATGATGTGTGCCTGATTGTATGTGGCTTAAGGAGAAGGACAGTAAGTGATTTGAATCAATACGGATTTGTAAAGTATGAAGGCGTTGTAGACGATACATAGACATTCTGACTTTAAACCCGCACAACGACATTATTGCTTATGGCTGCTACTGAACACATTTGTATTACTGATGTAACGTCATATCATATATGCTCTCAAAAGAAGTGAAGTACACTTATGTTGTATTGTGACATATTAAGTGTGATAAAACGTTCAACAAGCTGTTGATCAAGATTATTCAAGTTGGCCATTTCTTACGTTACTGTTTAGACTGTTGTCTATTATATCAAAATACCTTACAAGACCAGTGCAGCACATTAATATACTCGTTACCCAATAGCCTTCAATAAGTATAAGGTAACATATATATATATATATATATATATATATATATATATATATATATATATATATATATATATATATATATATATATATATATATATATACTACTCGTAATAAGTCAAGGTCCACTTAGAAAAACCTTGGTTGAAACCATAAAACAAATCTGATATAAACGTAATTGGTATCAGTCAAAACGGCATTTATTGAGTACCAAATTGACATGTCACGTAAAGAAATGGAAACACACATTCAAACGCAATGAAGCTGTGAAGTGTGTCACCCACCTTTTCAAAAGTCACACAATAGATATTGGACAAATAGACATTTCAAAATCGGGTATGACCACCGTTTGCAGCAAGGCATTCAAGACAGCGTAGACGCATCGAGTCCACGAGGGTCCGAAGAGTATCCTGAGGAACAGCTTGCCATTCCTGAAGCAGAAATGCAGTCAGCTGTGCAACATCTATTGGCAGGGGGTGATTTGTTGACAATCTTCGACCAAGGACATCATAGAGGTGCTCAATCGGAGAAAGGTCAGGTGAATGAGCTGGCCACGCCATCCTGATGATCCCATGTTGCTGAATAAACTCATTCACCACACGAGCTCGATGGGGTCGAGCGTTATCATCTTGGAGGATGGCATTACCACCTATGGCCTCTAGAGCAGGCTGAACAATTGGTCTCAAGATTTCGTTCTGGTATCTTGGGCCGGTCAAGTTGCCTTGGATGATGTAGAGTGGGGTCCTGCCGTGTCTGTAGAAGCCTCCCCGGACCATGACAGAACCCCTACCATAACGATCCACCTCTCGAATTGTGTCATCAGTAAATCGCTCTCCTGGTCGTCTCCAAACTCGAATCCTGCCTTCATTGAATGACACAGTGAAGCGAGATTCATCAGCGAAGAGAACTTGACTCCATTGTTGCCTTGTCCATCGGATGTGCTCGCGACACCAAGCAACACGGGCTCTGCGATGAGCAGGAGTAAGAGGGATTCTGACTGCAGGACGTCGAGCAGCCAGTCCAAATTCATGTAAACGTCTGCGAATGGTGCTTTGACTGACATTAACGTTTACAGTTTGTCTCAGCTGACATCTTAGAGTGGAACAAGTTACTGTTCGATGGCGCAGGGCTGACAACAAGACGTACCGGTTATCATGTCTATTGGTGCATCTAGGGCGACCTGGCCGGTGGCGATCCTCCACACTTCCTGTGGCCTGAAATCTCTCCAAAATTCTTTGGATAGTAGAGTGTGACACTGCAAGCCGTCTAGCAACCTCACAGACAGATAAACCACTTTCAACCCGCGCTATATCCCTCATTCTTTGTAAGGTGTCAAGACTTCTTCTCGGTGGCATGGTTTTTTCAAGTGATGAAACTACCCTAAGTCTGCTGATTGTAAAACAAATTAAGAGTGAACTCTGTTCACGAAAAGTCGCCATTTCACGTGGAATGTCAATCAGCACGATTACTTCACCTGTTTGGTTGTACGGAAGTTTGAAAAAACAGATTAAAAATGAGAATTTATGGTCAGCAAACAAAATTGCCCGTGATCACCATGGTTGTCGGTGAGTTGTTTTTTTTAATGCTTAACGTGCATAGAGGACTGCCAGAGGAAGATATCGCACCCATTTTTACTAAAAACGTCCTTCATTTAATCATTCTATGCGCTTATATAAAAGTGTATTGAAAATAATAGGGTGGCCCTTGACTTTTGACGAGTAGTATATATATATATATATATATATATATATATATATATATATATATATATATATATATATATATATATATATATATATATATATATATATATATATATATATATATATATATATATATATATATATATATATATATATATATATATATATATATATATATATATATATATATATATATATATATATAGGGTTTTCAATTCCAAATAAAATGAATAACTGCAATATGTGAAAGTGGCATCACATCTGTCAAATCATTGTAAAGAAGGCAAATGAAAATACAATAGTGGTTGTATATTTTTAAAAAAACCAAACTAACAAAAAAGAGATAAAACACAACAACACCCCCCCCCCCCCTCATCCTTTCATACCTGAAAAAAAAAACACCAAGGAAAAATAATATTCAGGGGGAGGGTTATAAAGGCCTGGTGTTTCCAGCTAGATATTTAATTGACTTTCACTTGCCATTAGTCATATACCGGTATATTGTAAGAACATGATCAGACCTTTACCTAAGTTCTCAACACCTAACGGTCTTTTATATTTGGACATGCGCCCTAATATAACCGATTAGATTGAACGGGACGCGCGTCGCCAAAACGAGGCAAAATTTTATTTTAAAAAAAAAGACCTTCACCTTGCGCAATTACTATAATTGTATATCAACTTTTGTTTTTGTTAAATACTGTTTGACTAAATTACGCAGTTCCCTAGGTCTGTCTATTCTTAACACTTCTATATTTATAGGTACATTTGATATGTGCAAATAATTTAATATTGCGATTCTCATTTGTTCATACCTCTTACATTTTAACAAGTTCGATATGATATACTTTGAAGAAACCTGTTGATAACTTTACATAGCAGTTCTTGTTGATAACTTTACATGGCGGTTCTTGTTCATAACTTTACATAGCAGTTCTTGTTCTTCCAAAATTAAAATTTAAAAAAAAAATGCACATGGAAAAGAGAACTGGAAACAGACAAGAACAGGATAAATAATACATGGAAAACCTTCAAAAGAAGGCACAAGACAGGCGTCGGTGCTGTCGAAAGTAAGAATAAGATAACTCAGTTATTTTGATTTCATCGCCATAATCATTATCTTTACTGTTCAGCTCCTTGCACACAATATAAACTAAAGGGTCTTGCTCCATGTCTCTTACACGGGGGATTCCAGTCCAAGGACTACCTTGTGATGTTATAATTGGTTTCTTGAATACGTGTCCTATCCAGCGTTTCTTTTCCTCACACCTTGTTTCATTGGCGTCAATCTGGTTCTTGCCATTTCTTCCATATTGGTGATATTCTCATGCCATTTCAACTGTTCTCTTCTGCGAAAGAAACCGATTTGTGAAAGTTTGCAACTTTTCTGGTTGTTGTTTTCGTTGTTCTCCATGTTTTAGAGCCAAACGTTAGGACTAACGTGACATTTGAGTTGAAGATTCTTATTTTCACGGTAACCTTATGGAGCACGAAGCCATCACTGTAGCTGGTTCTTTTGTGGGAAATGTGTACTTAACTAAAACTGTCGAGCTTCTCGCTCATTTGCAGCCAGTACCAAGTTGAAGACTCCTTGGTATTATTTACACTGTAGATCTAGGCTTTTACTGTAGCTTTTCTGCCATTCCAAAAGTCATGAGCTCCAGTTTCTCCAGCTTGGCTGGCATTTAAAAGATCATCACATCTGGTCATAAACAAGGAGCAAGAATCGTGTGGCATACTGTGCATTCCCTGCCATCCAAGAGAGCTCTCAAAATATGCAGAGCTAAAATACTGGCGCCGACATAAATTCAGATCACAATCCAGTCGTCATCAAAGTAAATATAAAGCTGAAAAGAGCAGGAAACCGAAGACAGGAGGAACCCCAGATAGAAATATCAGCGCTGAAACAACCAGATATAAAACAGAAATATTTAATCGACGTCAAAAATAAATATCAACAATTATTGACAGAAAGCATGGAGCAGTATAGAAGAGAAAACCCAGAAGAAAAAACAACCGCAAAATGGGAATGCTTAAAAACAAGCATACAATCAGCAAATGCAAATTTACCTAAAAAGGAGTCTAAGAAAAATCAAATTTGGATGACAGATGACATCTTGAATAAAATGGCCGAAAGAAAGAAAGCAAAAAAACACTCCAGAATATAAAACAATAGACAATGACATACGTACTATGTGTAGAGAAGCAAAAGAACGGTGGATAGAAACAAAATGCAAGGAAATAGAAGACTTGGAAGCAAAGCACAGGACAAGAGATATGCATGAAGAAATAAAGAAATTATCAAATCGGTCACGGTTTGCACAAGGAGGAAGCTGTATCAAGAACAAAAATGGTGTAATATTACTTGATGAGAAAGACATATCAAACAGATGGGCTGAATACGTAAAAGAATTATTCGAGGACAACAGAGGTAAAAAACCATCACCAGATTCTAATGAAGGCCCAAACATTCTCAGATCAGAAGTAGAGAATGCCATTCATATGATACAAAAAGGAAAATCAGCAGGCATGGATAACATAAAAATTGAAATGATAGAAGCTCTGGAGAGCTTTGGTATAGATACAATCACAGAAATATGCAACGATGTATACAATACAGGATATATACCACACGACATGAAGACACCAGTTTTTATAACATTGCCCAAAAAACCAAATGCAACAGAATGTTCAGACTTCAGAACAATCAGTCTGATGAGTCATGCATTTAAGATACTGCTCAAAATCATACAGGAAAGAATAAAAAGTAAAGTAGACAGCGAAATCCAGGAAGAGCAGTTTGGTTTTAGACGGAACAGTGGAACAAGAGAGGCAATATTTTGCCTAAGAATATTAGCAGAAAAATATACAGCGGTCCAAAAAAGTATGTATATGTGCTTCATTGACTATAAGAAGGCTTTTGACAGAGTCCATCATGAGAAAATAATTGAATGCCTCGAAGACATAGGTATTGATGGAAAAGATATAAGAATACTCAGTAACCTTTATTGGGAGCAAACTGCCACAGTAAGATCTGGAAGGAATTATTCACCATACATAGACATAAAAAGAGGTGTCAGACAAGGTTGTGTGCTGTCCCCCTGCCTATTTAATTTATACACCGAAAAAATTTTCAAACAGATACAGGAAATACCAGGACTGAACATCAGTGGAAGGTCAATAAACAACCTTAGATATGCAGATGATACCGTGTTGTTAGCTGAAAGCGAACAGGAGTTACAAGAACTAGTGAAGCAAGTGAACAGTATAAGTCAGGAATATGGACTCGATATTAATATTGAGAAAACAAAAACTATGATAATTAGCAAAACAGACAATAAACCCACATTAAAGATAAGCGTAAATGGGGAAATCCTGGAACAAGTCAAGAGCTACGTATATCTCGGTCATATAATAACAGAAGATGGCAGATGTGAAACAGAAATCAAGAAGAGAATAGGAATGGCCAAAGCTACATTCAACAACATGAAACATATACTGACATCCAAACAGTTATCTCACAAATTAAAACTGAGAATCATAAAGTGTTATATATATTCTGCATTTCTGTATGGTGCAGAAACATGGACGATGAATAAGCAGTTGGAAGAAAGAATTGAGGCTCTTGAAATGTGGATATATAGAAGAATGGGGGCGTATCTCATGGAAAGAGATGAAAACAAATAAGGAGGTCCTAGAAAATCTAGGTATGAAAAGAGAACTAATGAGGGAGGTCAAAGTTCGACAGCTAAAATACTTTGGCCACATAAAAAGGCATAACACCTTGCAGAAGACCATAACAGAAGGGAGAGTTGAAGGCAAACGTGCAAGGGGAAGACAGCGCTATAAGTGGGAAGACAACATCAAGAGATGGACAGGAAAGAGTCTATCAGAGTGCACCACCAAGACAAGAGACAGAAGACGTTGGAGATCCATTACAGCCAACCTTCGTTGTGGAGATGGCAACTGATGATGATGATGCTTTGGTTCTGGGCACTCTCATACAGTTGTCACATGGCTCACAGAGCCACTTCTCTGCTTCCCCTGCCCATCTTGGACTCATAGTGAGATCCTCCTGCATGCAGGCAACCAGTAAAAGCCAGAATTACGTCTGGCGCTTAAGTGACTTCTCCAAGCGTAGTGTGCATTGCTGGGCTCTCAACATGTTTTCCACAGAGGGAATCCGTGGAAGTGTGTGGATGATTTCAAGAGTCAATGAGAGTGTAATTAGCCTCACAGACATAGGTTCACTTCCACATTTGAGAACTGTAGTATTCTGCTTAGCTGGTGGTCATACAAGGATGACTCCAGTTCTGCCTCCATGCATACATGCGTTAACAGTAGCCCTTTTCTTTCTTTGTCTCCACATAGACCACTGGAACTTACACGGGGTATGTACTTAACACTTCACTGTAATTTGTGCAATCATAACAATTATGATAATTACTGAATATGGGTTATACCATCACGCATAAAAATGAAGCAAACACGTAGTTATTTTTAGAAATGAAGTTAATAGCGCATGGCAGAGGCAGAACTGGGTTAAAAGCTTCAAATTGGCTTCGGCTGACACAATCAAGTAGGCCAGGGTTTTTTTTCCCAGACCGTTCATATCTCTGACAAGTGTTCAGTTATCTGTGCAGGTCTGTGCACGCTGAAATGTTGGTTCACTCTTTGGTAAGTCTTCAGACATACTGTCGTTTTTTTAATCATTCGTGTGTAAAGTCATTTAAAGGATATGCATATACAGTACTGACATAATACTTAATAATAAATTTACCTATTATATATATATATATACAGTATATATACAGTATATATATATATATATATATATATATATATATATATATATATATATATATATATATATATATATATATATATATATATATATATATATATATATCATGTAGCATGTCCTTTGCAGAACGTCGCTCTCATCACAGCCCGCCTGAAAGACTCTCGATCTCTAGCCAGCCCTCCTGCCTCCTCCAATGTCAATGTTCAAGGTGTCTTCAATGTCCTGTGTCCACCGTCGTCTTGGTCGGCCCCTGCCTCGCCTTCCAGGTACCATACCCTCCCTCACTGCTCTCTCTAAGCCATTATGGCGTTTAATTTGGCCAAAATATTTCAGTTTCCGGGAGATGATATTGTTTATGAGCTACTTTTCCTCGACGTTGTGTAGGATGTCTATATTTTTCTTCTTCTTGGGCCACGATATTCTGAGAATTTTTCTGTAACACTTTGCTTCAAAAGATTCGATTTAAAAAAAAAAATATTTGAGTAATGGTCCATGATTCACATCCATATGTTGCTACCGGAAAAATGCACGTTCTCAGTAGTTTTACTTTTATTAATTTGCTGGTGTTATGCCATAGGTTCTTCATTTTATTTAACCTCTGCATTGCTATGGCCAGTCTCCTTCTGACCTCTTTTGAGCAGTCTCCATTGTAGTTAATTATGGAGCCAAGATATTCAATATATATATATACTAATTGGTAATGTAGTTATTGCGCTTGCCTTGTGGCAAAATTACCAGGCTCCAGGTTCGAAGTCCGGTTGCGTTACGCTCCAGTCTACTCAGCTGTAAATGGATACCTGACACTGTTCTTGAGTTAAAGAAAGAAAAGGCAGTGAGGAAGTGAATTGATCACGCCACCTCGTAAGGCTGTTCCTAGTATAATGATGTCTCTAACGCTTCACTCTACTACGGCAATAAATGGTATGGAACTAACTGTCACGGATTGCCTTTCCTGCTTTGCAGTAGTGGTCCACCAGTGACCAAAACTCAAGAGTATCTAATGTTGGCTTTCAAGGTATCTACCTCCGCGCAAGATTACTCTTGGCAGAGATGTAGAAAGAAGGTTAATAACACTTCTACCTGAAGGTAGCGTTCACAAGATATTTCCAGAAGTCACGAACAATGTTACATTGGGCTGAACAGTTGTTAACGCATTATATATGGTTCGTCGCCTTTTGTGAAGGAGTCAAGCAATGGTTTAGTCCGTTCAAGCCCCCAGTTGATGTAATCCAACGAAATCCCTGTTATAAGGTATAGCTCTGTTTAGAGGTAAATATATATGTAAGTATTTATATATAAATATATAAATATATAAATATGTAAATATAAATATATATATATATATATATATATATATATATATATATATATATATATATATATATATATATATATATATATATATATATATATATATATATATATATATATATATATATATATATATATATATATATATATATATATATATATATATATATATATATATATATATATATATATATATATATATATATATATATATATATATATTATATATATATATATATAATATATAAATATATAATATATATATATATATATATATATATATATATATATATATATATATATATATATATATATATATATATATATATATATATATATATATATATATATATATATATATATATATATATATATATATATATATATATATATATATATATATATATATATATATATATATATATATATATATATATATATATATATATATATATATATATATATATATATATATTTATATATATATATATATATATATATATTATATATATATATATATATAATATATATAAAACCACTTAGCAAGAAAGCATTCTAAATTCACATTTGTAAAAGAAATGTTCACAACTTACCCCAAATTTAGGGAATATACAATCTCCCTGCACAGGTTTCAGATGGACACGAGCAATTTCGGTGCATATGCTCTCGAATTAATTTCGTCTGAGAAATTCCTCTTATGACGGTGCTCTGTGATTCACATTGTGTTTCCGCCTAATGTTCCAATAAAATGCATAGTATATTCCGGCATCTCACTTCAAACTAATCAATTCTCTCTAGCACTGTTTAGGTGGTTTCATTTCAAATATTCCTTCGCGTGTTTTAAAATAATACATTTTAATATTCCACGCGTGACCTCTTTCGAATCATGTGGTAATATTTCCTGTCAGATGTCTACTCTGCCATCTTATCTGCAATCATGATACAAAGATGGCTCAGATGAGACGATTATCCAATTATCTCCTTTATCTGCGTGCCTCCGCTAGACAGATGTCTGGTCAGAAAGTGTTGTCTTCTTTCATCGTACGCACAATACAAGCTTGTGTCAACACCGTCAGCAGCTTTGCACTGGCTTCAAATGTTGGACCGCCGTATTTCAAAGTGTGGTCAGACTGAGAGAATAAATGAGCATATGACCGGTATAATTACCTGGTATTATCGCGTTTACCTTGCGGAAAGTAAACAATTCTGCGTGTAAAGCAGATACGTTCGTAGGGGAGTAGAGTGTTAGAGACTTTACCCTACTAGATTCAGCATAGAGAGTAAAATAATGAACGAAAGGACAAAAAGTATGCCAAATAAAAGCGATGAGTGAGAGGAAGAGAAAAATGAAGAAAAAATGGATACTGACGGAGTGGGCGTGAGATCGCCCAACCGTATCGTCACACTAACTTTACCTATTATATATTTGGGTAAACAAAATGAGCCTGTACGTCATTTATAATTAATGGGTAGGTGCATTTTAAAAATCAAGAGATGAGAAGAAGACTCTGGCGATGAATGGGTCACACAATGAGAAAAAACGTTGACATCATTAATTCTCCTTCTTCCTCGTCCGCCTTCAGACATCCACATTAATGACTCTAATAAAGTTAGTAGTCTGCTCAAAGTTCCTGACAGCTCGTTCGCCTTCAGACTTCCAAATTAATGACTCTAATAAAGGTAGTAGTCAGCTCAAGGTTCCTGACATCTCCAAACAGTTTTTCGTAGAGAGTGGTGGGTTGTTGCCATATGCTACTCCGTTCACTTCTCTATGTTGAGCAGGACTGCAGCAGATGTTTGGCTGACATGGGGCTGTTGCCACAGGCGTAAAGATCTGTTGTACCAATCCTGCACCTGTGCTATGGATGGTATATCAATCTATTGTGTGATAGATTTCAAGGCAGTCCTTGTTCTGGAATCCCCATGATAAGAGAGGTAGACTTCTTCACACGAAGAAGAGAACTGGAGATATAAATGAAAGGGATAAAGAAGACATGTACAAACTTTAATTGAATGGCACAAGACAGGAGGAGTAGAGCATGAATTTACTGAAGTCCTGCGCTCCTTGAGGGGCTGAAAGGCAATAATGATGATGATGATGAAAATGATGATAACAATACAATTTAAAAGTCAGCGAGACCACAGTTTTGATCTATTGATTTATAATGTCAGCTTCTGTAATCGTTGTGTAATTAAAATAACAGATGACGTCTACTTACTTACTTAGTCATTCTTCTTCTACCCTGGGGTGTAGAGGTGTACCAGATAGAGCGCCATACTATCCTATCCGCTGTCTTTCTCCTTCCCTGCTTTCAATCTAGTACTCGGTCCTTCGGAGATTGTTCAATGTTGTCCTCTCATCGAACTCTGGGTCGTCCAGGAGTTCTGGATCCCTGGCTCTTAGTTCCCCATACTTGTGGGAGCCGATCTTCTCCCATGATCGATGAATCCCAGATATGACAAGAACTAAAGGAAGAAAGTGTAAACAATGAATCAAAAATCACAACTACTGTCAGATTTGGAAAAAAGAAAGGGAAGAACACAGAACGATTAGAGGACAGCACCAGAAAATGTATCGAATTAGGTTATTTCGTCACATTCACTGATGCCGTGAAGGGTAGTAGGCAATTCATAATTATAACAAAGTAATTTAAAATACGCCAAACTTCCAATATACTGAAAAAAAAGCTCGTATAGAGTATGCAATAAAACGTATTACCAAACACTAGGGGAGATTCATAACGTGACTATTAAGTAAGAATGTGGGTGCTGCACCAGTTATCACTATTGATAACTATGAATTGGCAGTCTTGCACCATCACTCCACATACCTGGGCTCTACCATCAATGACAAACTCTCTCTAGACACAGAAATTGACAGCCGCATTGGCAAAGCTGCACCTACCTTTGCTCGCCTCACATCGCTATTTTGGGAATTCTCCAAACTCACAATGAAGACCAAAGCTGCGGTATATAACGCCTGCGTCACCAGCACACCTCTATACGGTAGACTTGGGCAACCTATGCTAAGCAAGAAAGAATGCTCAATACCTTCCATCTATGGTGTCTACGCCACATCCTCGGCATTTCGTGGAAATGTCGAGGTGTTATCACGTGTTGGTCCTCAAAGCATGTATTCACTGCTTAGACATACTGGGTTGGCCATGTCCGCCACATGGAAGATGATCTCATCTCGAAAGATATCTTCTACGGACAACTGGCAGATGGCAAAAGAACAGTTGGGTGGCCTCAGCTGAGATTCAAAGATGTGTGCAAGAGAGACACGAGGGCACTGGACATAAATTCAGCAACCTGGGAGGATTAAGCTGCCGATTGCACCAAGTGGCGGTGCTATCTGCGGTGCCACCTCAGTTTGGGCGAAAAGAAGCTCACTCAACAAGCAGAAGAGAGGAGAAATGTCGAAAGAAACATCAGGAAAATAAGCGGCTGAGGGATGTCACCTCAGGGGCGCATTCCCATAGTTAGTTATGACTGAAGGGCGCTATTATTATTATTATAAGTCTTGTGTAATTTTGTAATAACAACTTACATCACATTTTCACATCACAAAACATCACATTTAAATAAAAATCAGCGTTATTATTTTCATTCAATCTTAACGTTGTCGTTTCCGTTTCCAGAGTAAAACAGAAGAATTTTAACTGGCGGACTTTTCACGCTGAAACGTGCTTTGAAAAGAGGAGAATCAACACACGTTAAAAAATATTATGGCAAACACTGAAGAGTTGGGGCCTATAGCGGTGAGATTTTGCTGTTTCGTTCTATTTAAAGTGAATGTTTCCTAGTTCTTACTTTGCGTGTAATATTATCCCTGACTCAATCTGTTTAAGTACTTAACACCTTTTTATAAAAGGTGACTGAAAAGTCACTTTGTATTTTTAAATTGTCATTTCTTCACTCCGATCCAACTAATTTATATAAAACAAACATCATAATAATAAAGGTTTATTAAATTAAATGCTGTGTCAATTAATATTACAACTTAGCGTCGGATCCTGTTTCTTCAATACATCATTTCGTATCGGTCAGTATCTGTTGTTGTCTCTTGTAACGACAGGTTTATTAGCCATATCAGATTTCATTTCCAGTTTGGAAAACAACATCGTTTCCCTGAAATGATAGAAAACATTCCTGGAATTGAAAGAAAGAAGAGCCAGACTGAAAGAAAATTCTTAGCGACAAAATGCATAAAGAAAAATTACCCACGCAACATCTGGACCCTTGCATACGCATATGGATCATCAACAAATGCAACAGAAAATGGAGGTGGGGGTGTCTTTGTGACCTTTAGCACTGGTGCACACGCACAACAAAAAATGCTGTCAGTGGCAACAGGACAATTCTCAAGTAACTTCAGAGCAGAGGCTGAGGCCTTGAAAACTACAGCAGAGGTTATAATGACAGAAGAGAGCACAGAGAAACAAGTTGCTTTCTTTACCGAATGCACAGTCAGTAATTGCAACGTTGAAAAGCCAAAATAATACAGACTTGGATGATCTCAGAATAGTGCTCCACAAACTATGTCAACGATTCAAAAGAGTTGTGATCCAATGGATCCCATCTCATTGTAACATCACCGGCAATGAAGAGGCTGACAGACTGGCAAAGGAAGGTGGAAATCTACCTCAACCTGATGCAAGCATAACTTTCGAGGAGGCAAAGAGTTTTAGCAGAATCAGATACATAAACAAACGGGATGTAGAGCATCCAGGTCACACACACAATGATGCTTGCTACCAGCTCAACAGAAGAGAACAAGTGGTAATCTTCAAACGCCGCACTGGCCACAATAGATTGAGATACCATCTATTCAAGAAGCTGAAGATAGGAACTACAGATCATTGTAACTGTGGCACTGATAAAATGACTGCTGAACATCTGCTTCAAAGTTGCCCAACATATGCGGAACAGAGAAAGCACATCTGGCCGACACCAGTACCATCCGTGGAAAAGCTCTACGGAGATTCAAATAGCCTCAAACTGACTACTGCTTTCTTTGAAAACATTCAAGTAGACGTCTGAGGGTGTACGAAGAAGAAGATGAAGAAGAAAAAGAAGAAGAGCAAGTTATCACTGCGTTAACATATGCACGTAATTTTAACTGTTACGCTTAAAGTAAGGTTGGTTAATTATTATTACTACTTATATTGTTAGAGCACGTTACTTCTCATCCTCGTGATAAGAACTCATATACTATTTTCCTAGGAAAGGTTCATCGGGAAGTGAATAAGTATTGTATACCTGCCTTTCTCCATATCTCTATACAATAACTGAGATAAGAAAACACTGTATTAAAGGTTCATTCATTCATTCACTAATCTTCCTCCAGCCCCCTAATTATCACAGGTCTGTCCATGTGTTCTTCATTCCTTTAATCATCATTCTCTCTAATTCTATTCTCCATGTGTTCTTCATTCCTTTAATCATCATTCTCTCTAATTCTATTCTCCATGTGTTCTTCATTCCTTTAATCATCATTCTCTCTAATTCTATTCTCCATGTGTTCTTCGTTCCTTTAATCATCATTCTCTCTAATTCTATTCTCCATGTGTTCTTCATTCCTTTAATCATCATTCTCTCTAATTCTATTCTCCATGTGTTCTTCATTCCTTTAATCATCATTCTCTCTAATTCTATTCTCCATGTGTTCTTCATTCCTTTAATCATCATTCTCTCTAATTCTATTCTCCATGTGTTCTTCATTCCTTTAATCATCATTCTCTCTAATTCTATTCTCCATGTGTTCTTCATTCCTTTAATCATCATTCTCTCTAATTCTATTCTCCATGTGTTCTTCATTCCTTTAATCATCATTCTCTCTAATTCTATTCTCCATTTGTTCTTCATTCCTTTAATCATCATTCTCTCTAATTCTATTCTCCATGTGTTCTTCGGTCTCCACCTGTCTTTTCACCCTGGAGATTCCTTATGAGGGTTGTCCTGTACTACTATCAACGTGTTTCCTCATTGTGTGTCCTATCCATCGCCAGCGACTTCTTATTTTTTTCCCACTGGCACGTGTTATGGTAATGTTCGCCTTTAGCCCCACCGATGTCCTATTGTAACTTTTCGTTTACTTTGTACATCGACTTTAAGCAAACATTCGTACGATATCCATATCGACTTTTTAATCGAGATTTAAAGCCGGAACGCTATGAATTTTGCGTTTCTGTCGCTGCAGCATACTTGTTTGTGCCGCGCACTTGTTATATATATATATATATATATATATATATATATATATATATATATATATATATATATATATATATATATATATATATATATATATATATATATATATATATATATATATATGAGCGTCCGATTGACAGAGTTGTTACAGCGCTGGTCTCTCGTGGCTAAGGTGATGGGTTCGATTCATGGTATTATCGCGCTCCAGTCTACCCAGCTGTAAATGAATACCTGACTTTGCTCTTGAGTTAGGGAAGTAAAAGTATCGAGGAAGGGAACTGGTCACCCCACGTCTCGATGCTGGACCTGGTATTGTGAAGTCTCTAACACTTCATTCTCCTACGGCAGTATCTGCTATGGGACTATCTTTACCTTGTTATATATATGGGCTCTTTAATAATTATAATCACAGTGTTTTATACATTGATTATAATTATTACAGAGAGTCAGAGGTAAACCAAAAAAAAAAAAACACACACACACACACACACAGACAAGATAACTAGATACAGAACTGAAAAAGAAGAGGAATTCGTGGAAAGACCTCGCGCGAAAGGCATCTGACAGGAGGATTTGGCATGTGTTTGTTGAAGGCCTATGCTCCTTGGGGAGCTAACAGGTATCTTAAAATATTTCTGTATGTTTTAAAGTCAATACATGTCATTATCTTACAAACAAATTAATTATATTTATTTATTTATTTTGTAACGTTGTGATTATAATTATTTACTGTCGTGACTACCGGAGGAACATCATTTATGCTATTGGTATTTCGTACGAATGTTTCCTTACTTGTAAACTCCGATTCTAAGTACAAAGTAAACGAAAAGTTACAATAGGACATCGGTGGGGCTAAAGGTGAACATTACCAAATTCATTTACTTTGCTTTATATCTTACAAGTCAGCGGTAGCTTTTCAATACGAGTCATTTAAATTGTGAAATATTTCCATAGCAATTATGTCAGCGGACAATTGGGTTCAATGACACAGCAGGGGTGAAGGACGCAGCAGGCAAAGGCATCAATTTAACGTTGTTTGATGGGAAGCTATTCACACCGCATGGGGCTGAATATTTTGGTAACGTGAAGTCAGTCAAAATCAGACCTGATGACATCATAATTACTGGATACCCCAAAACTGGTACTCATTTTGAATTCATATTTTCGAACTTTTAAAAAACAAAACAATTTAATACGTATTTCTGTCTACCTACCTACCAATCTGTCAGCCAGTTTGTTTTTCTGTCTATAATTGTGTAGCTAAAGTTTGTTTGTACGCATGGTTCTGTATCTGTATTAAAGTATCAAGTTGGCGGAACAGACATTGATATCAAAATAAGAATACAGAGGCAAGAGAAGATTTCTTCTCTTTCTTCTTCTTCTTGTTCGTCTCTTCTTCTTCTTCATCATCATCTTTTTCGTTCACCCCAAGGAGCATATGTCCTCAATAAACTAATGCTAAGTTTTCATGTTCCGTGCCATCAAGGTCTTACTATGTCTTCTTTGTTGTCTCCAGTTCTCTTTTCTCAATGTTCTTTAGTCTTCCTTTTTTTAAAAAATTAATGAAAAAAAAAATATCCCGTTCAACCTCTGATCGGTTATAATTAGGATATATATTGTTTTCAATTCCAAATAATATGAACAACCGCCGATATGAGAAAGTGGCATCACATTTGTCAAATCATTGTAAATAAGGACAATCACAACTGTACTTATACGTTAAATAAATAGAAAAAAAAAATAAACAAAAACAAACAAAATCAAGAAGAAACTCTGAACAAGAATAATATTAAAGTGGAGGGGTGTAAAGGCCTGGTGGTTCTAGTTATATAACTGACTTTAACAGATATGTAATTGGGAGCCGCGCTGGTGTAGTGGCTTCGGCGTTGTACTGGCGACCAGGTGTTCATGGTTCAAACCCGGGCGTCGGCGTTTGAAGAAATGTTTACGGCCGGAAATTTGACTGAATAGCCTGAACGGCTCCTGTGATAAACCCTCTGTGGATGGGAAGGAGCGAAGCTCCTGACCGGGTTGGAAGGAAAGTCCTCAGGTTACCTAGCCTCGCAATGACATGTCATTGGGCCGAAGGGCTAAAAGCCCAAGTGCCGCTGGTTAAGAAAAAAAACAAACCAAAAAAAAACAGATATTTAATTGACTTTCATCTGTTAAAAGCCATATGCATTGTAAGACCTTAACATTCCCAGCCACTATATATTAACATTTGTTCGTTTTAAATATTGTTTGACTACATTATGCAGTTCCCTAGGTCTGTCTATTCTTAACACCTCTTCTATATTTATAGGTAAGTTGGATGCTTGCAAATAATCTAATAGTGGTATTCTCATTTGTTCATACCTCTTACATTTTAACAAGAACTGTTCTATATTATTGTCTTGAAGACATCCTGCACAGTAAGGTTCTTCTATTTTGAAATAGCCTTTTTCCAGCTGTAGTCTGAGAAGTTTCTTATTACTGGGAATTTTCAATTCCCTAGATATCTGACATTTTGTTGTTGGAGCCTTGAACATCTTATATGCATGTCTTCCTTTCAGATTTTTATCCCACTCTGCTTTCCATTCATCTGTTATTAAATCTTTAATTAAGCTCTTAATTTCTGATTTACTCGTCTTCCTTTACCTCTCCCACCCTGTGGATTCCGGTACAAGAAATGTCTGATAATGCTATCAACAGGTTTTCTCAATGTGCGCCCTATCCATCTTCAGCGTCTTCTGAATAATTACTTTAACAAAAACTTCAAGAGATTTCATTGCATTGGGAAACATGTGGAAATCAAAAGAAATTAACTTAATTAAGCCACATACTTAAATCAGTATCTTCAACTCAAATGTCAAGGTAGTGCTATTTGTTGGCTGCCCAATTCTTAAACCCTTTGAAAATAAAGTTCGTTCGTTCGTTCTGAAACACGGAGAGTAACAATAACGATAACAAAGCAGTTATATACCATTATATATGAGGGTTTACGTAGAATAGAAGGTTAAACATGGTTATGACAAGACCCCTACTGTGCAACTTATGACTGCAAATAAATATTAGACAAACATAAAGGTATGTTTTCAGGCACTCGTAAGAAATAAAGAAGTAGAACACTAGACAACAGAAAAACAACAGACGTGAGTGGCTTACCCAGGACTCGAACCCAGGACTTTCCATGCGACAACCCCGCCTATCTATGCAAGCGGATCACACTATCCTCCCTGCCATCTGGGCATCACCAAAAAATGATGCTTCGATAACGGGTCATTAGTGCGAACCGCAAGACATAACACCGGAAATTTACCATGGGCAGTCCAACCTATTAATGACGCAATCACTTCTGTTGTTTCCCTATTATACAGTATAGGTCAGTCCACACAAGACAAAGACCTTAATACTGTGTCTAGTAAATGATAGTAGACTAAGAACAATAAATACAGGACAGAGGGTAGGTTTTTGGTATTGTATAAACATTTATAACACATAAAGAAGGGAAACATCCAGTTTAACACGAAATGACAAGAAAGCTTTGGCAATGGATAGCAGACATACAGAGATGCAGATAGCAGACATACAGAGATGCAGATAGCAGACATACAGAGATGCAGATAGCAGACATACAGAGGTGCAGATAGCAGACATACAGAGATGAAGACAACAGACATACAAAGATGCAGATATCAGACATACAGAGATGCAGATAGCAGACATACAGAGATGCAGCTAGCAGACATACAGAGATGCAGATAGCAGACATACAGAGATGCAGATAGCAGACATACAGAGATGCAGATAGCAGACATACAGAGATGCAGATAGCAGACATACAGAGATGCAGATAGCAGACATACAGAGATGCAGATAGCAAACATACAGAGATGCAGATAGCAGACATACAGAGATGCAGATAGCAGACATACAGAGATGCAGATAGCAGACATACAGAGATGCAGATAGCAGACATACAGAGATGCAGATAGCAGACATACAGAGATGCAGATAGCAGACATACAGAGATGCAGATAGCAGACATACAGAGATTCAGATAGCAGACATACAGAGATGCAGATAGCAGACATACAGAGATGCAGATAGCAGACATACAGAGATGCAGATAGCAGACATACAGAGATGCAGATAGCAGACATACAGAGATGCAGATAGCAGACATACAGAGATGCAGATAGCAGACATACAGAGATGCAGATAGCAGACATACAGAGATGCAGATAGCAGACATACAGAGATGCAGATAGCAGACATACAGAGATGCAGATTGCAAACATACAGAGATGCAGATAGCAGACACACAGAGATGCAGATAGCAGACACACAGAGATGCAGATAGCAGACACACAGAGGTGCAGATAGCAGACATACAGAGATGCAGATAGCAGACATACAGAGATGCAGATAGCAGACATACAGAGATGCAGATAGCAGACATACAGAGATGCAGATAGCAAACATACAGAGATGCAGATAGCAGACATACAGAGATGCAGATAGCAGACATACAGAGATGCAGATAGCAGACATACAGAGATGCAGATAGCAGACATACAGAGATGCAGACAGCAGACATACAGAGATGCAGACAGCAGACATACAGAGATGCAGATAGCAGACATACAGAGATGCAGATAGCAGACATACAGAGATGCAGATAGCAGACATACAGAGATGCAGATAGCAGACATACAGAGATGCAGATAGCAGACATACAGAGATGCAGATAGCAGACATACAGAGATGCAGATAGCACACATACAGAGATGCAGATAGCAGACATACAGAGATGCAGATAGCACACATACAGAGATGCAGATAGCAGACATACAGAGATGCAGATAGCAAACATACAGAGATGCAGATAGCAGACATACAGAGATGCAGAAAGCAGACATACAGAGATGCAGATAGCAAACATACAGAGATGCAGATAGCAGACATACAGAGATGCAGATAGCAGACATACAGAGATGCAGATAGCAAACATACAGAGATGCAGATAGCAGACATACAGATATGCAGATAGCAGACATACATAGATGCAGACAGCAGACATACAGAGATGCAGATAGCAGACATACAGAGATGCAGATAGCAGACATACAGAGATGCAGACAACAGACATACAGAGATGCAGATAGCACACATACAGCGATGCAGATAGCATACATGCAGAGATGCAGATAGCAGACATACAGAGATGCAGAAAGCAGACATACAGAGATGCAGATAGCAAACATACAGAAATGCAGATAGCACACATACAGAGATGCAGATAGCACACATACAGCGATGCAGATAGCAGACATACAGAGATGCAGATAGCAGACATACAGAGATGCAGATAGCAAACATACAGAGATGCAGATAGCAGACATACAGAGATGCAGATAGCAGACATACAGAGATGCAGATAGCAGACATACAGAGATGCAGATAGCAGACATACAGAGATGCAGATAGCAGACATACAGAGATGCAGATAGCAGACATACAGAGATGCAGATAGCAGACATACAGAGATTCAGATAGCAGACATACAGAGATGCAGATAGCAGACATACAGAGATGCAGATAGCAGACATACAGAGATGCAGATAACAGACATACAGAGATGCAGATAGCAGACATACAGAGATGCAGATAGCAGACATACAGAGATGCAGATAGCAGACATACAGAGATGCAGATAGCAGACATACAGAGATGCAGATAGCAGACATACAGAGATGCAGATAGCAGACATACAGAGATGCAGATAGCAGACATACAGAGATGCAGATTGCAAACATACAGAGATGCAGATAGCAGACACACAGAGATGCAGATAGCAGACACACAGAGATGCAGATAGCAGACACACAGAGGTGCAGATAGCAGACATACAGAGATGCAGATAGCAGACATACAGAGATGCAGATAGCAGACATACAGAGATGCAGATAGCAGACATACAGAGATGCAGATAGCAAACATACAGAGATGCAGATAGCAGAGATACAGAGATGCAGATAGCAGACATACAGAGATGCAGATAGCAGACATACAGAGATGCAGATAGCAGACATACAGAGATGCAGACAGCAGACATACAGAGATGCAGACAGCAGACATACAGAGATGCAGATAGCAGACATACAGAGATGCAGATAGCAGACATACAGAGATGCAGATAGCAGACATACAGAGATGCAGATAGCAGACATACAGAGATGCAGATAGCAGACATACAGAGATGCAGATAGCAGACATACAGAGATGCAGATAGCAGACATACAGAGATGCAGATAGCAGACATACAGAGATGCAGATAGCAGACATACAGAGATGCAGATAGCAGACATACAGAGATGCAGATTGCAAACATACAGAGATGCAGATAGCAGACACACAGAGATGCAGATAGCAGACACACAGAGATGCAGATAGCAGACACACAGAGGTGCAGATAGCAGACATACAGAGATGCAGATAGCAGACATACAGAGATGCAGATAGCAGACATACAGAGATGCAGATAGCAGACATACAGAGATGCAGATAGCAAACATACAGAGATGCAGATAGCAGACATACAGAGATGCAGATAGCAGACATACAGAGATGCAGATAGCAGACATACAGAGATGCAGATAGCAGACATACAGAGATGCAGACAGCAGACATACAGAGATGCAGACAGCAGACATATAGAGATGCAGATAGCAGACATACAGAGATGCAGATAGCAGACATACAGAGATGCAGATAGCAGACATACAGAGATGCAGATAGCAGACATACAGAGATGCAGATAGCAGACATACAGACATACAGAGATGCAGCTAGCACACATACAGAGATGCAGATAGCACACATACAGAGATGCAGATAGCACAAGAGAGATGCAGAAAGCAGACATAATACAGAGATGCAGATAGCAAACATACAGAAATGCAGATAGCACACATACAGAGATGCAGATAGCACACATACAGCGATGCAGATAGCAGACATACAGAGATGCAGATAGCAGACATACAGAGATGCAGATAGCAAAACATAATGAGATGCAGATAGCAGACATACACAGATGCAGATAGCAGACATACACAGAGATGCAGATAGCAGACATACAGAGATGCAGATAGCAGACATACAGAGATGCAGATAGCAGACATACAGAGATGCAGATAGCAGACATACAGAGATGCAGATAGCAGACATACAGAGATTCAGATAGCAGACATACAGAGATGCAGATAGCAGACATACAGAGATGCAGATAGCAGACATACAGAGATGCAGATAACAGACATACAGAGATGCAGATAGCAGACATACAGAGATGCAGATAGCAGACATACAGAGATGCAGATAGCAGACATACAGAGATGCAGATAGCAGACATACAGAGATGCAGATAGCAGACATACAGAGATGCAGATAGCAGACATACAGAGATGCAGATAGCAGACATACAGAGATGCAGATTGCAAACATACAGAGATGCAGATAGCAGACACACAGAGATGCAGATAGCAGAACACACAGAGATGCAGATAGCAGACACACAGAGGTGCAGGATAGCAGACATACAGAGATGCAGATAGCAGACATACAGGGATGCAGATAGCAGACATACAGAGATGCAGATAGCAGACATACAGAGATGCAGATAGCAAACATACAGAGATGCAGATAGCAGACATACAGAGATGCAGATAGCAGACATACAGAGATGCAGATAGCAGACATACAGAGATGCAGATAGCAGACATACAGAGATGCAGACAGCAGACATACAGAGATGCAGACAGCAGACATACAGAGATGCAGATAGCAGACATACAGAGATGCAGATAGCAGACATACAGAGATGCAGATAGCAGACATACAGAGATGCAGATAGCAGACATACAGAGATGCAGATAGCAGACATACAGAGATGCAGATAGCAGACATACAGAGATGCAGATAGCACACATACAGAGATGCAGATAGCAGACATACAGAGATGCAGATAGCACACATACAGAGATGCAGATAGCAGACATACAGAGATGCAGATAGCAAACATACAGAGATGCAGATAGCAGACATACAGAGATGCAGAAAGCAGACATACAGAGATGCAGATAGCAAACATACAGAGATGCAGATAGCAGACATACAGAGATGCAGATAGCAGACATACAGAGATGCAGATAGCAAACATACAGAGATGCAGATAGCAGACATACAGATATGCAGATAGCAGACATACATAGATGCAGACAGCAGACATACAGAGATGCAGATAGCAGACATACAGAGATGCAGATAGCAGACATACAGAGATGCAGACAACAGACATACAGAGATGCAGATAGCACACATACAGCGATGCAGATAGCATACATGCAGAGATGCAGATAGCAGACATACAGAGATGCAGAAAGCAGACATACAGAGATGCAGATAGCAAACATACAGAAATGCAGATAGCACACATACAGAGATGCAGATAGCACATATACAGCGATGCAGATAGCAGAGATACAGAGATGCAGATAGCAGACATACAGAGATGCAGATAGCACACATACAGAGATGCAGATAGCAGACATACAGAGATGCGATAGCACACATACAGAGATGCAGATAGCACACATAAAGAGATGCAGATAGCAGACATACAGAGATGCAAAAAGCAGACATAATGAGATGCAGATAGCAGACATAATGAGATGCAGATAGCACACATACAGAGATGCAGATAGCAGACATACAGAGATGCAGATAGCAGACATACAGAAATGCAGAAAGCACACATACAGGATGCAGATAACACACATACAGAGATGCAGATAGCAGACATACAGAGATGCAGATAGCAGATGTACAGAGATGCAGATAGCAGACATACAGAGATGCAGATAGCAGACATACAGAGATGCAGATAACACACATACAGAGATGCAGATAGCAGACATACAGAGATGCAGATAGCAGACATACAGAGATGCAGATAGCAGACGTACAGAGATGCAGATAGCAGACATACAGAGATGCAGATAGGACACATACAGAGATGCAGATAGCATTATAAGAAAATCAATGGTCTGGAATTCCCATGGTAAGAGAAGTACAAGGAGACAGAAACACACGGAGAAGAGAACTGGAGACAAAAATAAAAGGCACATAGAGGACAAGGACAGTCTTTGAACGAATGGCACAGAACGTGAGGACTTGGCATGAATTCTTGGTGGGCCAATGCTCGTCATGAAGTTAAACGGGGGAGTGGAAAGGAAAATAATAAAGTGTAATAAGGCTTACTAGAACACGAGACAAGACAAAACCCACGTGGCGGTCACAAGACTTCGTCAGGAACAGACCCAAAAAAAATATAAAAAAATCAGAAAGCAAAGAAAGCCCTTGTGGCCGCAACGTAGGTTTTTTCATGTCTTTTGTCTACGAAGACGCATTACACACCCTCCCCCCCCCCCCCCCCCCTCCACCGTTTACTACTGCCTTACAGCAGTCCTCATTTTCTCGTGGAGTTAATGGATAGTTAATAATAATAATAATAATAATAGTTGCCCATCGCAAGCGAAGATGGCGACAGCTTCAGACTTGAATTGTGAGACCTCTGTGCCGTGATCTCATGTGGCTAATTAGTCCTATTTTGGCCCTACAGGCCATGCCACATACGGGGCACACATGGTTAGAGTCGATAGTAGTGTTGCTGCGCATTCTGACTTTTCTTGCAGCACGCTTGCCTTCTGACTTATCAGCTAAATGCTGTTCTGCAATGCGAGCGCCTTGAGTAACGTTTGGCCGCCAGGCAGAGCGATCATGTGCGATAGTCTCCCAGGAGGAGACATCAATTTTGAATCTGCTCAACGATGTTTTCAGTGTGTCTTTGAAGCGTTTCTCATGTCCCCCTACTGTTCGCTTACCCATAGAGAGTTCGCTGTACATCAACTGCTTTGGGAGGCGTTTTTCGGGCATGCGAACAACATGTCCGGCCCATCTAATTTGGGCAGCAATGTGTAGATGCTTGAGATATGTGCTCTGTTGAGGACCTCAGAATTAGATACTCTATCATGCCACTTGATCCTGAGTATCCTGCGAAGACAGCTCATGTGGAAATGATTAAGCTTCTTGGCGTGTCTACTATACACTGTCCATGTTTCACAGGCATACAGGGGGGTAGTGAGCACTATTGCATGATATACTTTTATCTTGGTGGCGGCACTAATTCTTTGTCGATCCCAGACATTTACTCTTAGTCTTCCAAAAGCTGCACTTGCCTTTGCAATTCTGTTGTTGACCTCGGCGTCGATATTCGCATCTTTGGTAAGGGTACTGCCTAGATAAGTGAAGCTGTCCACCACTTGGAGACGTTGGCTCTTTACTGTGATATTTGGTTCACAGTAAGGTTTCCCAGGAGCAGGTTGCAACATTACTTCAGATTTCTTCGTATTGATGGTAAGACCAAAGTCATCACACGCTACTGAAAGCCTCCTCATATTGTTCTGCATGTCTAGTTCTGTGCAGGTGTTGAGGGCACAGTCGTCCGCAAAGACAAGGTCAGAGATCATTGTTTCATTCACCTTTCTAAAGGACTGTAATCGTCTCAAATTTAACAGCTTCCCATCTGTCCTGTATCTGATGTGTACGCCGTCACTACTGCCATGCGTAACGTTAGACAGCATGGCAGCAAATATCATACTGAATAGTGTCGGAGCGAGCACACATCTCTGTTTGACACCGTTTGTGGCCGGAAAGGGTTCAGAAGGTTCTCCATCATTCAATACGCGAGCCATCATACCTTCATGAAACTGGCGGACAATTGAGATGAACTTATCGGGACAGCCGAATTTCGCCATAATTTTCCATAGTCCATCCCTATTGACAGTGTCAAAGGCCTTGGTCAAGTCAATAAATGTTGTGTATAGGTCACTGTACTGTTCCTGGCATTTCTCCTGAAGTTGGCGAGCGGCAAATATCATATCGACGGTCCCGCGTCCTGCTCGGAAGCCACACTGACTCTCTGGAAGTAAGTCCTGCGATTCGAGATGAACAGTCAAGCGATTGAGCAGGACTCGAGCCAGGATTTTGCCCGCAATAGATAATAGGGAGATTCCCCTATGGTTATCACATGATTGATGATTTCCCTTTCGCTTGTATATGTGAACAATGGTGGCATCTTTCAATTCCTGTGGTATCTGTTCTTCATCCCAGACTGAGTGGAAGAGGTCTGTTAATCTCTGCAGCAGCATGCTGCCTCCAGCTTTATAAATCTCAGCATGAATAGCATCTGATCCAGGGGCTTTGCCGCTGGACAGTAGACTGGTTGCTTTCTTGACCTCTTCCAACCTGGGTGGAAGGTCAAGTCTATCATTGACTGTAACTTGCGGTATGCTTGCAATGGCCTGGTCGTTCATGGTTGATGGATAATTTAAGATGGCATTGAAGTGTTGTGCCCAGCGTTCCAAAAGCTGCGTTTTATCAGTGAGCAATGCCATGCCATCAGCATTTAGGACCGGTGATGATTGATTCGATTGAGGGCCATAAATTGTTTTCAGGGCATCATAAAAGCGCTTTGAGTCATTTCTGTCTGCATATCTCTGTATCTCGTCTGCTTTATTGCTGAGCCATGCATCATGCATCTTCCTGAGCTTATTCTGGACAACTTTGCGTATGTTTGTAAAGGCTGCCTTTTTGGATGTTGAGGAAGGGTTGCTTTGATAGTCTCTGTGCAAGCGATATTTTTCAGCCAGCAGTGTTTTAATATTTACATCATTCTCATCAAACCAGTCAGGGTTCTTGCGTGTTGTATATCCCAAGCTCTCAGAGGCTACAGAGTACACAGTGTTCTTTAGAGTGGCCCATTTTTCCTCTATAGTGGTTTGACTGGGCTCAACGTCCCTCAGACGGCTGTCCAAGTCCCTTGAGAAGCTCTCTGCGGTTGCTTCGCTTTTAAGTTTTGTGACGTTGAGCCTCTTCATGGGTTTCTGACTCTGGTGTCTTCGCTTGGGCTGTATGTTAAGGTTGAGTTTTGATACAATCAGTCTGTGGTCACTCCAGCATTCGGCACCACACATGGCCTTTGTCACTCTCACATCACGTCTGTCGCTCCTTCTCATGATGACATAATCAATGAGATGCCACTGTTTGGAGCGGGGGTGCATTCATGTTGTTTTATTTCGAGTGGGTAGGCGAAACATGGTGTTCGTAATGGACAAATCATGTGTGGCACACAGGCTGAGTAATAGGAGCCCATTACTATTACATTTGCCTATGCCATGTTTTCCAAGTATTCCTTCCCAGGTGTTGTGGTCAGTGCCTACTCTGGCATTAAAGTCGCCGAGAATAATAAGTTTCTCAGATTTAGGAACTGATGAGATGATAGAGTTAAGTTCGTCATAAAATTTTTCATTTGTTTCCTCTGGGTTTGTCATTGTTGGGGCATATGCACTGATCAGTGTGGCTCTTCTGTTGCTTCCTAGTAGGACATGAAGGTCATTAGGCGATCATTAATGCCCTTAGGAGATTTGACAAGTTTACGTACGATATGAGATTTAATGGCGAATCCCACGCCAGCCTCACGCCGTTCCTTGCTGTCCCGGCCACTCCAATAAAATGTGTAGCCACCTCCAATTTCAGTAATCTGACCTTCTTCTGGTAGTCGTGTCTCACTTAGGGCTGCTATATCGACATAATAGCGCGCCAGTTCTTTGGCCACAAGTGCAGTCCGTCTTTCAGGTCTGTCGGCCAGGGTATTGTCGAGTAGTGTTCGCACGTTCCACGTGCCGAAGGTAAGCACCTTCATTTCTTTCTTATTTTTTGTTCGAACGCATGATTGGGATACCCTCCAGCCGCGTCAAGCTGGTCAGAGTAGGTTGAAGCAGGCTATGTTCAGGGCACCTTTTCTAGCCCCTTCCTCATGCCATGGAGGTGAGCAGAGTGATCCTAAAGAGGGATTGCTCAGTCGCTCAGGGGGCTGCCGGATCTTGCCGCTGCTTCAAAGTTCCAGCGAGAAACGACCCTATGGCCTGAGCCGCCTGTGTGCAGGATTGTGGCTGCAGCTTGAGTGTATCCACACTTTCTGGTTCGCCACTCCCCCATCGCCACAGGTCTTTAAGTGTAGTGTCTGTATGTTTCTGTCTGAAGCTGTGACTTGCGCTGTAATTGGATTTAAGTGAGGAAGAGTTGCGCTAATCGTCATCATCACTCTCTCGTCTAAGTGTCTCGCCGTGGGATAGTTAATAATGAAATAATGAACGTGCTGCATATTTCTACTAAACTCTTACATTTGCAATTAACCTTGTTCACAGTACACTGTCCTAAAATCTAAACCAGATTCATTCGCTACTTCTTAACATCTTCTTGGTGAACTCCATGTATCGAACAGCAGTGGAGCTCAAGTCTACCCAGCTGTAAATGTGTACCTGATTTCGCTTTTGAGTTAGGGAAGGAAAAGACAGCGAGTAAGGAAACTGGTCAACCCAACCTCTCAATGCTGGACCTAGTTTAGTGACGTCTTAACAATTCACTCGCGAACGGCTGCATCTACTATGGGACTACCTTTATCTTTTATAATGTATAGCAAGTGTAGTTTCTCATGGGTCTATTGGGAGACAAAGATAGAATATGTCTATTGTTCACGCATGAATGTTGTAAGAGGCGACTAATATTAGGTTATTATGTTTTGTATACCCCCAGATTACCCCCAGAGCTATGCCAGCGGGAGTTTTACTCCTGGAAGGTTCTACCAAGCTGGACAGGTGTAGTGAATTTCTAATACAATATCTAAATTAATATATAACAATATCGGGCATAAAGGAAAAGAAGAAAGTATAAAATAATTTTCTACTAGAACTGTTGGTATCGCCTACGCCTTCAGATTAATTGCTAACGCATAAGACGAACAAAACGGTACTCAAATTTTCAAATTCGTCCTTGACACCACTTTTCCTAGTTCTAAGAAAACATCTGCTTACAAATGCATTGTAGAACGAGGAGGGGCAAGGAGATGAAAATGCAAATACGTTTCGCATTGATTTTAAACTAAAAGCCAACTATAGCAAGTGGCAAGCCTTGCCTTAGGGATTTCCCCAAAATACGATGAAAAAGTTAGAACATGTAGACGACACGTGTCACTAAAACGACTTTAGCTCTTATTAGGAATGACGAAATTCTATCGTAAGTACAGAAGACATCCCCTTTGAGAACAGGCTAAGAATTTTCTAATAAAGGAAAAGCCTGGACAAAGGCAGATCGAAAATGTGCCAGATTCTATTGCCTAGTCATCGTTTTACTGTGTTATTTCCTTACATCTGTGGTAAGATTGATTTTCTTAATATTTTATTTAAAATAAAATTTGAATGTGAGATACTGACATACGATTATAAGTAAGTGAGTCTATGGCAGACTCAAAACAGAGTCTAGAGATTGATCCAGCATATGAAAGACTATCAGAGAGGTGTAGACCAACTAAATTATATAGGATTATCATCAGGAGCATAATACCTATCCTATGGTATGGACAACAGATTATAGCTGGAATTGCAGAGGCGTTGTAACTATTAGGGGAGAGGGGTACTGGTATACCTGGTCACATCAAAAGAAACTGGTGAAAGGGATTGTCGTAAAGAGCTGATCTTGCATGTTTGTTTGTAATGTGCCTGTCCTGGTTGTTGAGTATTAGTGTAGGTTGTTGATTACGAAGGAGGCATATCCTTCTGATTTTAGAGGTATTTGGTTGCTGTCAATAACTGGTGCCAGACTACAGTGGGCCGATATATTCATGCCATAGTCTTGCCCTTTTCGGAGACAACTGTAAACCACCATCATTCTTGAAGAAGTGGGAGCTGAAGGTTGTCGTTCAGCGAAGTGCGGGAAGATTCCTACAGCATATTACCAAGTTAGGTGCTTGTTTCGGCACCTGGTCGCTCAACAAACATTATATCAAAATAAAAGACTGAGAATAGTGATATAAACATTCCATCAGTGTCCATATAAACTTACAAACAACATGCAGAGATGATGATAGTAAACAATCAACCAGTGTATACTAGAAGTCACCTCAGTTAAACAATACAACTACACCCTTATATAATAATATATGTATTATGGACAGAAGATCCATTGTATAAATTGATTGATGTAATTAATTTCTATGATTTCACTTTGATTGTCAGTCCTGATTCCAAATAAATCAGATTCAGGACAATAAATTGAAAAAACCTTAACTTTCAACCACAGACTTACTAAAGATAGTCTTTTAAAGTGTAGTTTGTATGTGATTGTCGTGGCACTGTTGTGTTGTAGTAGATAATAAAATAATTTGTGTAATTGTTTATATGTTTAGTTGGTTAATGCAACCTTACACTACATTTCATAACCCTAGACACCAAACGTAGTCATCTTATAGTCTATCAAGAATAAGTCTGAATGAGATCATAGTGGTGGAAGTAGAAAGGTGCCCTGGAAATTTACTCAAATATTTATTATATTCAGGGACCTTCACAGCTGACCTCATTCAGTACACTAAGATTTCTTAACAACAAACTGTATTAACATCAACCCACCACAACAGGTTTGCGCGGGCAGGGGTCAGACGAAAGCAGACACCCTGGTCCTCCAGGCTGGGGGTTTTAGCATAGGGCTGATACCCCTGTCTATGTAAAACATAATGAAGTTACGGAAACAACAACAAATGAACAAACTTTGCTGCGGGGTGTACATCCGGAGTTTGAGACTCGTATGACTGTCAGTTGTAAAAGCCGAGTCATAGACTGGGTGATGCGCCAGACAACAGAGGGCAGTCCAAGAGGAATAAGATGGAGTACATTTTCTACATTGGAAGGTCTGGAATATGCAGATGACATTGCAATACTAACACATTCACATCAACACATCCAGGAAAAAACGGATAGACTTAATAAGTATAGCCAGCAGGTGGGCTTGAACTTCAATTTAAAGAAGTCAGAGGTCATGACGCTCAATGTGAGCAACCCTGAGCCCATAATAGTAAGGAATCAGCAACTGATACTGACAGACACCTTCACATTCCTAGGATGCATGGTAACACCAGACGGCGGGGCAGGCAAAGACATCAACATCAGAATGAACAAAGCAAGAACAGCCTTTTTTAGCCTAAACAACATCTGGAAGTCCTTCCAATACAGCACAAGCACAAAATTAAGATTAAATCAGAGCTGTGTGCTTTCTGTGCTTCTCTATGGTGCAGAAAGCTGGAGAGTTACAGAGAAGGAAATGTCGAAATTGTCCTCTTTTCACACAACATGCCTAAGAAAAATTCACCGAATCTTTTGGCCGAATACCATCACCAACCAAGATCTGCTTACTCGGAGCAAGCAAGAGGACATGCACACCATCATAGCTGGCAGACGCTGGAGCTGGGTTGGCCATGTCCTCAGAAGAGACCCCGATGCCATCACAAGAACAGCTATGCTTTGGACCCCTCAAGGAAAACGAAAGAGAAGCCGACCAAAAACAAGTTGGCGGAGGACTTTGGAGGCTGAGATGCAAAGAATGAACCAGAGTTGGGGCACTGTACGAAGAATAGCCACCGATCGAGCAAAGTGGAATCAATTTGTTGTTGACCTACAAGACGCCACTAGGCGTGATGGCCACTGATCAAAGAAGAAGAAGAAGATGTTTTGTATGACACTGACAACCTCGTCATGATAAAAAGAAATGCTACAAAAATCGCTACAAAAGTATATGACTGCTTTGGTCCAGACTTCCTGCATAGACACCGGCTACAGTAGAAGCTACATGCACCATAGGGAGGGAACAGGAAAGATCATGATTATCACGATGCCTACATCTGTACATACACACACTCATTCATTCAATAATTCATTCATTCAATCGTCCATTCATTCACTGCCCATCAGGTCACACAATAAATTCACGCTAAACCTTCATGTCCTGTGTCATCCATTTAAGGACTTTCAGTGTCTTATTCATTCCATTTTTATGTCCCGCCTCCAGCTCTGATCTCTATGTACGATATTTCAGTGTCCCTCTATTCCTCTGACGCTGGGGATTTCAGAACAAGGTCTGCCTTGTAATACAAACATACACATGAATAATACACATTCGAGCAAACACATCATCATCATTAACACTTTAAAAAAATACTCCCAGACCTAGGAGTCTTTTATATTTGGACATGCGCTATAATATAACCGACTAGGTTGAACGGTACGCGCCTCGCCAAAACGAGGCAAAAGTTTTCATTTAAAAAATATATATATATCATCATCATACTTTCATTTATTTCGCTTCTTATGGAGACTCGAGCCGCCGCTGGGGTTTGTCCCACCAAAGCCTACACCAGCTCATGTATGATGATGTCAACTCCGTCAACAACCTCATATTAGTAGCCAGGTACAATTTGCGTGTGAAAGCATAAGCCATATTCTTTGTCTGCCCATGCACACACACACGCACACACATAGCACACACCCATATTCACACATAAACGTAACACATATATAGGTGCTTGTACACGCATATTAACGCCATTATGCACGCCTCAGAATTTAATTTGGCATGTCCTATCGTTATTGTGTCAAACTAATTGGAAAATCGAGTGTCAGCACGTCATCAACTTGAATAGGAAATCAGCGCGAGATACACAAGCAGAGGTGTCATTAGAATATAAAGGGGCATAATGACTCCACCAGACGAAGTATTCTGATTTCATTGATAAAAGAAATTGTTATGAAAGAGAAAATTTGATAAACTACTTAAGTAGCCAATTTCTTCCATAGAAGCAAAAGTGTCATGAATACACAAAACACTAGCGACTTTTCAAGAGAAGGGAGAGAGAAAATTGATGGCCGAGTTGACAAAGCGTCGCTGCTTCAGTATTGTTAACTCCTCGTAATTATATTTCCTGTGTGGGAAACCAAAAACAAGGACTAACGGTGGTATTTTAATGTGCACATACTGAGGTGACAGATACAAAAAAGAAAATGTTGCTGAAGACACAGAAAGAAAAGATAGAAGATGAGATAAATCGAGGATAGACTGACATATAGAAAACAGACAGACAGGAGGGCGGATGGACAGACAGGAGCGTAGACATACAGACATGAGGATAGACGGACAGACGGACGGATAAATGTACATCCTGACAGACAGACATTTAGAAGGAGAATAGATAGGCAGGCAGACAAGAGGATGTGAAGACATAGAGACATATACAAGAGGATAGGTAGAATGACAGACAGACATATAGATATACAGACGGATAGATAGAGGGTGGATAGATAGGCATACATGAGTATAGATAGAAAGATAGATAGATAGATAGATAGATAGATAGATAGATAGATAGATAGATAGATAGATAGATAGATAGATAGATAGATAGATAGATAGATAGATAGATAGATAGATAGATAGATAGATAGATAGATAGATAGATAGATAAATATATTCTCGCTTAAATCTGTACATTCTTGAGGGAAAATGAAATAATAATAATAATTTCTTACGCACTTCTGTAGCAGGACAAATCTTCGAGCTGTAAAAATGTATATCTGCTCATTCTCATACACATCATCACATTTAAGCAAACAAAATACAATTACATATTTCAAAAGTACAGTGCTATGCAGGTACATTCTCAGATACATTACATTATTTAGCAATACTACGTAAATATAACACATATTTTTCACATAGACAATAACGAGCGGAAGAGGAAAAGAAAGGTTGACATATAGATAAGATGTGGACTGACAATGGCTGCTTCTATGGGGGTAGATAATCAATGTTGATCAAGTGTTTAAAAAGTGCTTTGTTGAATGAGTATTGTGTATGTTGGTTTTTTATGTGGCGTGGAAGGCTGTTCCACAAGTAGGCTCCAGAGTAGGCTAGACTCTTTTTGAACAGGTCGATCCTAGGTTTGGGCAGATGTAACTGATGTAATTGTAGTCCCTCTCTTCTACTGGTTTGAAACAATGATCGTAGGTACGGCGGGGCATTGTTTGATAGAATTGCGTGAGTCAGTTTGGCTTTGTTGTAGAGAAGACGTTTTTTTTAAGGAAAGTATTTTGGGTTCTTTTCGTGTCCTTGAGTGTACTATCGTGCGATAATCGGTAATCAGACGTACTGCTCTCTTATGCAGGGAGTGCAGTCGCTTTAAGGTGGAAGCAGGGCAACCATCCCATAGTGTAGAGCAGTAATCTAGATGTGTCTGCATATGTGAGGTGTAGAACAATAGTCTAGTGTCTGCGTCTAAGAAGTGTTTTATTTTAGATAGATAGATAGATAGATAGATAGATAGATAGATAGATAGATAGATAGATAGATAGATAGATAGATAGATAGATAGATAGATAGATAGATAGATAGATAGATAGATAGATAGATAGATAGATAGATAGATAGATAGATAGATAGCTTGGTTGGTTTATCAATTAATTGATTGATTAATAAGTCGATTGAGGGATTGACTAATTTAATGAATGATTTATTGAATGATATATATCAGCACCGGTATTTCAAGTATATACATGCTTGACTGATTGATAGAATTATTTTTTAATTGATTGACTGACTGATATTATCACTGATGTTCAATGTATAAGTCAAGCTTCTTCTCAGGTTGTCACTGGGTCTGGGAAACTTTGGGCATGATAGTTAGAGGCAAGGGAGAATACTCTCCATTTTGCAAGCAGATAGCATACATAGAGATGGCAGCCCCTGAGTTGTACAACAACCTTGAGTCCCCAAGAATTCTCAACACTCACCATGAATACGATTGGCTTCCAGACGAGGTAATAATACCACGTGATCTGTGTTTTATTCTTGAGAAACCTTCTGTTTCCGTTTAAATGTTCTTAATTAATATTATTTTAGTCGATTTTTTTCTTATCTTTGGCTTTCATTGATAACACCAGCACACACCACCACATACGTCATGATATAACCAACAGCTCCATGTACATGGTAGATGGTTGAAAGGGGCATGCTACAAAGAAAGTAGCAAATACATTAATTTAAAAAAAAACAGCAGCACACGATTACGTTTTTCTTATGTTGTTCAGTTTCTGTATTTTGCATCTTTATTGGATGTTTTGATTATGGCTAATATCACTTTTTTGTGATGCTCAAAGCTTATTCTTTAGCTCAGTAAAGACAAAATGTCATTACTGACTACCTTTAAAACAAGTTTGCTAAAACACAAGATAGATCAAAGGCTGAAGATAGGTCAACAACCTTGCTTTTGCAAAATTTACCACACACATATACCATATGGAAACCCACCAACAACAGACTGATAAGAATAAGATTGAGAGGGAGATTCACCAACACTACAATAATACAATGCTACGCACCAACAAATGACAGCGACGAAGAGGTCAAAGATGAATTCTATCAACAACTGCAAAAAGAAATGGAAGACACACCGAGATACGATCTTATTGTAGTAATGGGAGGCCTCAACGCGAAAGTTGTAACACACAATACATATAATGAAAGAGTAATGGGGAAATGCGCACGGAACAGCAAACGAAAATGGGGATAAATTAATAAGTTTCTGTAGCATTAACAGCCTGGTCATTGGAGGAACGCTTTTCCCACACAAATAAATTAACAAATTAACATGGGAATCACCAAATGGTCGGGACAGAAACTACGTAGACCACATGATGATTAATGGTAGATGGAGACATGCATTGCAAGATGTGAAGGTAAGAAGAGGTGCAGATGTGGGAAGTGATCACCATTTAGTCGTAGCAAAACTGAAGGTGAAAATCAGAACGGCTGGACCAACTGTAACTACACAGAAAATGTTTGACATCAGCAAATTGAAGGACCCCTTACCAGAAAAGCTTTTGCGGCTGACATAAAGAAACGATACCAAATTGAAAAAAGTCAGGAAAAGACATCGACTGATGATATAGACCAGAAATTCTACACCATTTCAACAACATAAGGAAAGCAGCAAGTCATTCTTGAGATTCCAGGAAAGAAAGAAGCAAAACTGGATAACAGCAGAAACATTAAACACCATAGCGATGAGAAAGGAAATGAAAAGAAAGAAAACAGAAGCGAAGTACCCCAGGGTAAAGCAACACATAAAGCGAACAGTACAGTCAGCTGGACAAGGAAATTGTACGCCAAACCCGATCCAACAAAAGGAATTTCCTAGACGATCTTACAAGACAGGCAGAAGAGGCAGCACTGAGAAATGAACAAAGCACAGTATACAAAATAACTAAAACCATCAGCGGAAAACGAGGTGCAAACAATATTACATTAGTAAGAGATAAGCAAGGAAATCGCATCACGACAGCAAAGGGACAGGAAACAAGATGGGCAGAGCATTTCAGAGAAACTCTGAACAAGAAACCACCAGAGATACCGTTGAATATTCCTGAGGCTGAAAACGATCTGGATGTTAATACAGACATTCCACGGTAGGAAGAAATCATCACGGCAATCAAAGGGTTAAAGAATGAAAAAGCTCCCAACCACGATAACTTAAATGCAGAGTTATTTAAGACAGACCCTGAGCTAGCAGCAGAACTACTTGAACCACTATTTGCACAAGTCTGGAAAACGGGGACAACACCAACAGAGTGGAACAACGGAATAATTGTCAAATTGCTCAAGAAGGGAGACCTTGCAGACTACAATAATTGGAGAGGGATCACTCTTCTCTCGGTTCCCAGCAAAATATTAGGCAGGATAGTTATACAGAGAATCTCAAAGTAGTAGACCACAAACTGAGGAAAGAACAAGCAGGATTCAGAAAGAACAGAAGATGTGCAGATCATATATTTACCCTCAGGAACATTATAGAGCAGTGCTCAGAATGGCAGAGACAGCTGTACATAAATTTCGTTGATTTTGAAAAAGGCTTTTGACAGTATACATAGAGACAGTCTATGGAAAATACTGAGGGCTTATGGAATTCCAATCTGCATAGTGTCAATCATAAAAAACCTCTGTGCCAACTTTACGTGTAGCGTAGGACAGAGCAACCTAACCTTTGAGGTGAAGACAGGAGTACGACAGGGATGGCCCTTATCAACCACTCTACTTTTAACAGTCATAGACTGGGTGATGTGACAGACAACAGAAGGGAGTCCACGAGGAATAAGATGGACTACGTTTTCTACATTGGAAGATCTGGAATATGCAGATGACATTGCACTACTAGTACATTCACATCAACACATCCAGGAAAAAAATGGATAGACTTAATAAGTATAGTCAGTAGGTGGGGCTTAAACATCAATCTAAAGAAGACAGAGGTCATGACACTCAATGTGAGCAACACCGAGCCCATAACAGAAAGGAATCAACAACTGGAACAGACAGACACCTTCACATACCTAGGATGCATAGTAACACCAGATGGCGGAGCAAGCAAAGACATTACAACATAATGAACGAAGCAAGAACATCCTTTTTTATTCTAAACAACATCTGGAAGTTCTCTCAGTACAGCACAAGCACAAAATTAAGATTATATCAGAGCTGTGTTCTTTCTGTGCTTCTCTATGGTGCGGAATGCTGGAGAGTTACAGAGAAGGAAATGTCGAAATTATCCTCTTTCCACGCAACCTGCCTAAAAAAGATTCCCCGAATCTTTTGGCAAATACCATCACCAACCAAGATCTGCTTACTCGGAGAAAGCAGGAGGAGATGCACACCATCATAGCTGGCAGACGCTGGAGTTGGGTTGGCCATGTCCTCAGAAGAGACCCTGATGCCTTCACAAGAACAGCCATGCTATGGACCCCTGAACGAAAACGAAAGAGAGGCCGACCAAAAACAACTTGGCGGAGGACTGTGGAGACAGAGATGCAAAAAATGAACCAGAGTTGGGCACGGCTGTTTGTGCCCTATACCAGAGCGCTCTTTTAGTTTCGGTGACCGGAATTCTGACACCGGGTATAAAATTTTCGTGTTCACCGTAAAAGACTATTTAAGTTTTTGGCGGGGAAAATCAGCTGTTGTGTGTGTAAAATCTGTAAAATATAAATCATTACACACTCGTTCTGGATAAACACAGCGCTAAAATTCTTTTGTGTACTATAACTTTGGTCGGCGTCTGTGGCCTAATGGATATGAACGCAGTTTCATAATCCAGATATACCAGGTTCGAAACCTGCTGCAGGCGGTTTGGTAGCAGATCGCTTTGTGTGGATTTTTAACAATGGTATAAGCGCCGTACCGTTCAGAAAGCAATGGCAAACTACTGAATGAAAAAAATTGCCTAGAAAAATCACAAACAGCCAATAAAAGCTGGGGTTGCTTGCCACGTCCTGTAAAGGATAAGCAACTAACTTTTTTAACTATAACTTTGTTCTGTGTTCTATTTTTGATTGCATTTTTATTTGTTTGAAATTAGTTTTGACGGAGTTACAGACTTTTGAAAACAGCGTCATCATTTAAGGAAATTCATAAAATAAGTAATCTTTTTATTAATTTAATATCTAAAAATCGGCCCATTTGTTTGAGTTTATAATTATAAAGACTTCTCGAAGGGAAGCTAAAGATTATTTCCACATACTTTTTTTTTTGGTTTCATATCTTGAGAATGTGTGGTAGTCAGTTTTGTGAGTGTGGCATTACAAGAACAAGCATATTGTCACCAAATTTTATAGCATTTAAATCCCTTTAAACGCATTCCTGATACCCACAAATCTTAAATAAGGTAGTAAAAAAATAACTTTTTGTAAAGCACCATCTGTTTTTTGCATTTTCATTCATTTATAATGATATTTAGCTACGTATATAAGCGTCAGAAAACATGTAAAGCTATAGATAGATTACTTCCACATAATTTGATCTATCTTTCAAGTCTTGTTAATCTTCTATTTATAATATGAATTTTTTTTTTAATTGTGTGTGAGATAAGGACTGTTCCATTGGTGTTCTTTGGTAGACAATCCTGTGCACACGACGGCTGCCAGCGAATTCTAAGTAACTGTTTGTATATCTTCTTTCATTCAAAGTTACAATGCAGGTAGTAAATTTAGAGAAACCAAATTCTAAATCTAATACCATCCTTTTATCAATGGCTAGAGTCAGAGATACATATGATAATTTAGAAATATTTATGAATGACATGAAAGCTCAGATAGAGTCACTAAAATATTTAGAGTGGGATGGTAAACAAGTTGTTGTTTTCTTATTCGGGGATTATTTCCTTGTTTTGCTGGAGACACCTTGCACAGACATGGGTATATTCCTTGAGCTCCAGACAAACCAAACATTTTCATCAAAGACATCCAGAGAGCATACAACTTGCAAACCAAGAAGTTTGGCCATGTTGATAAGAGATTACAATAGATATATGAAATATGGGAAAGGGAATAAAAGGCAAGTGGCACATTACCATAATTGTTTACACAAACCAATGTTAGAGATTGAAATTGAAAATGTAGCTCCTCCTTACCTTCATATTTTATTAGGCATTGTTTTGAAACACCACAGACTTCTAGAACAGGTAGCTGATACAATAGACGCAAAGATATTTGAGAATTCGCAAGAGATACATGCAAACATTAGTACTTTTAAGAACTTGAAGAGATTTAGTAGGAACTGGAAATAGGCAGAAGAATTAGGAGCTAAAATTGAATTTTTCAGGAGGTATTGAACTTTGTGAGGATAAGGAGGAGACAGATAATTTTAAAGTTAGACTTGAAAATGCACAAGATGCGCTGGCCAAACTTCAGTTTCAAGATCTGTGTACTAGGTCTGGTCCAGTTTGCTCACACATGGACAAGGTACTAGCCAAACACAAAATCATACAACAGGCTTATAATAGCAGAGCATTTATAGGGAATCACTGCCACAGATATCTCACACAAAAAGTTTATAAAGATCTTACAAGCTGAAAATTACAGACAAACAAGATATAACTAACATAGCTTTTATTGCCCAAGAACAATTCAACTCACTGAAAGAAGCATTTGAGAAAGTACACAACAAAATATCACACAGTAAACCAATTAGTAAAGAATCAATAACAGCATCGATAGAGACTTATATGTCTTTGTTCAGAAAGCTATTCCCTAGTAAGACAATTCATAAACAGCACATATTAGAAAAACATTGCGCAGACTGGATCAGAACTCATGATGTATGATTGAGATAATTGTTAGCTCTCGTGTTCTGGGGAAAATTGGGTGTGTTATTTTAAGGTTATAAATGTGGACATGCAATTTAAACTTTCAATAATTAATGTTTGACGCATGAAACCAAAACAAAACTTTGATATCCATTTTCTGCAGGTTTTCTACTTTTGATTTCTGTAATTTGTTATGCATGTTGATTGTGACCGTTTTAGTGTAAATTGAATTAGAAACAAACCATAACAAAATGTAAAAAAAAAACGTAAATTTTACACTATTTCAGACTATTATATCTTCTGTTCTAATTGTGATAAAATGTTTGTTATTGTTCTAAAATTTACTCTAACATTTCTAGTCTAGCTTTACGCAAAATTAAAGCCGGTATTTATAATAATAAAGTAGCATAAAAGCAATTCAAACATGTTTTGGGGACAATTGGGTGTGTTATTTTAAGGTAATAAATGTGGACTTGCAATTTAAACTTTCAATAATTAATGTTTGACGCATGAAACCAAAACAAATCTTTGATATCCATTTTCTGCAGGTTTTCTACTTTTGATTTCTGTAATTCGTTATGCATGTTGATTGTGACCGATTTAGTGAAAATTGCATTATAAACAAACCATAACAAAATATTAAAAAAACGTAAATTTTACACTATTTCAGACTATTATATCTTCTGTTCTAATTGTGATAAAATGTTTGTTCTTGTTCTAAAATTTACTCTAACATTTCTAGTCTAGCTTTACGCAAAATTAAAGCCGGTATTTATAATAAAAAAGTAGCCTAAAAGCATTAATTAAGCCCTATCAAAAGTAAACATCGCCACATGTTTTTCCCATTAGGAAGCTGACCACGTGACCTCTGTCAAGTGGGCTATAAATAGCGCGGTCGGGGGAAAAAGGGGAAATAACTAAAAGATCGCTCGCAAACAGCCGTGTGGGGCACTGTACGAAGGATGGACACCGACCGAGCAAAGTGGAAACATTTTGTTGCTGCCCTACAAGACGCAACCAGGCGTGATGGCCACTGACTGCTTTGACGGTCAGCGGCTAAGGATCAAAGAAGACAGAAAAAGAAGAAGATATACCAAGTACTTCGTCTATTTATTCATTTATGACCTCTCAGTTCCCCGTTTACCACAGGTCTTCAATAAATACACACCAAGTTGTCTAATCTTGAGCTATTTATTCAAAGACTTTCTATGTCGTCTCTATCACCTTTTCGTACCGGTATATGTCGAATTCTTTTCTTTATGTGTGTTTGTTTTTTGTTTTTTTGTGTAGTCGTCTTTAATTTTTCATAACCTGGCGATTCCGGAACAGACCTCTGATTTCCGCTCTTTATTTGCTTAACATCTTTATACAATACAAATCTACGCTCTGTCCTGTACTTTTCTCATTTTTGAAAATGTATCCAAAGGGGAAGACTGGAGTAAGTCAGGGGAGAACTGGATCAACTACCAGCAGGTCATCATTAGCCGTGGCAGAGAGTGCAGCTCTTGGGGCAATGGAAAAGCAGAGCTGGCGATTAATCAGCTGATAAGTGATCATGCTGGGGATGATGACGCATTGTGTACACTAATGGGTCTGTAGTGCGTGGTGGGAAATCAGGATGGGGCTTCTTTGCGAGAATATAAGGGCAGGGGTGTCGCTGAACAGAGTAGAGCCTACATGACAACAACCTCCAGCATGAGAATGGAGGTAGAGGCAGTTACTGCAGCACTGAGGGGGCCGTCTGAAACTCCATCAACCAGAGCAGTTATATTGTCATACTCTCGAGCTATGATTTGGAAAGTTCAGAACGGATGGCTTCGGCAGGAATGGAAAACATCAACAGAATCCCCACTTCTTCAAGAACTGATGTTGATCTATTGTCCTGGTCATGCAGGGGTACGTAGCAATGAGAGAGCTGACAGACTGGCCTCCAGAGCACCCAAAATGGGGACACTGGACATGGATAAGGGCAATTAATGATCGCCTGCTGGATAATGACACTGCAATGGATGAATCAACAGGGCTGCGGCTGTTGGAGTTTGGCATAAAACGGAGCATTTGCAGAAATGGACACGTGAGAGGATGAATCCGTCGTATGTACAACCAGCTTGTTACAGGTACAATTACCATTCATACTCTTCGACATTTACTGAGGGAGACTGAGCACATATGGGTTTGTCCGGAGTGCAGTGAAGTCGATTCTGATTAACAATAACAATAATAATGTTACGTATTGAGAATCGCGCTAATTACCCCTGTCCACGAAGTACCATTGGTGACACATAAGGAAGGGAAACCCAAGGCCTGTAAACAGTAAATAAATATTATACAAACATAAAGATATGTTTTCAGGCGCTCGTAAGAAATAAAGAAGTAGAACACCAGACAACATAAAAACAACAGACGCGAGTGGCTTACTCAGGGTTCGAACCCCGTACCTTCCGTACGACAACACCGCCTAGCCATACAAGCGAATCACACTATCCTCCCGGCCAGCTAGGCATCCCCAAAAAAAGATGCTTTACTGACCGGTCATTAGTGCGAAACACAAGACAACACCGGAAGTTTACAATGGGCACCTCAGCCTATTAATGACGCAATCACTTCTGTTGTTCCCCTATTCTACAGTACGTGTCAGTCCACACAAGACAAAGATCTTGATACTGTGTCCAGGAGGATAGTATGATTCGCTTGTATGGCTAGGCGGTGTTGTCGTACGGAAGATACGGGGTTCGAACCCTGGGTAAGTCACTCGCGTCTGTTGTTTTTCTTTTGTCTGGTGTTCTACTTCTTTATTTCTTACGAGCGCCTGAAAACATACCTTTATGTTTGTCTAAAAATAATTCACTGTTTACAGGCCTCGGGTTTCCCTTCCTTGTGTGTCATTAATGTTTATACAATACCAGAAACCTACCCTCTGTTCTATACTACTGTTCTTAAGTCTTCTATCATTTACTGGACACAGTATCAAGGTCTTTGTCTTGTGTGGACTGACACGTACTGTAGAATAGGGGAACAACAGAAGTGATTGCGTCATTAATAGGCTGAGGTGCCCATTGTAAACTTCCGGTGTTGTCTTGTGTTTCGCACTAATGACCGGTCAGTAAAGCATCTTTTTTTGGGGATGCCTAGCTGGCCGGGAGGATAGTGTGATTCGCTTGTATGGCTAGGCGGTGTTGTCGTACGGAAGGTACGGGGTTCGAACCCTGGGTAAGCCACTCGCGTCTGTTGTTTTTCTGTTGTCTGGTGTTCTACTTCTTTATTTCTTACGAGTACCATTGGTGCCTAGTTGGTAGCAAGAATATTGTGATTGGCTTCCGTAGCTATGCGGTGTTGCCGTTTGATTGGTCTTGGGTTCGATTCTCCGGTGAGCCATAACTTCTATTGTTTTTCTGTTGTCTAGTTTTCTACTTCTTTATTTCTCACGAGTGTCTGAAACATACCTTTGTGTATGTAATATTTATTTATTGACTGCCTTGTCATTCTATCATCTGGTTTTCCAGATCTGTGATCTATCCACCGCCAGAATTGACAATTAAGTTATATAATACATAACAACATAATACATAACAACATTGTGGTGGATTTGATGTTAAGAAATGTTGTTATGTGCTCTTAGTGTACTGAATGAGGTCAGCTGTGAAGGTCCCTGAATATAACAAATATGATGGTACGTTTACATGGTACCTTTCTGCTACCACCTCTATTATCTCATTCAGACTTATTCTTTGACTAGAATGTATGATGACTACGTTTTGGCGTCTAGGGTTATGAATATGTAGTGTAATGTGCATTAACCAACTAACCATATAAACAACTATTTTATTATCCAACACAACACAACAGTACTACCACAATCACATAAAAACTACACTTTAAAAGACTATCTTTAGTAAGTCAGTGGTTGAATTTTGGGTAAAAGTTAAATTTTTTACAATTTATTGTCCTGGTTCTAGTTTGTTTTGAATCAGGACTGACAATCAAAAGTGAAATCAAAAGAATTATTTACATTAATTAAATAACACCATGGATCTTCTGTCCATAATACAAATGTTATTATATTATAAGTGTGTAGATGTAGTTTTCTAACTTAGGTTAATACTGGTATATCATGGTAGGTTGTTGGTTAACATCACGCACTATTGTTTGTTTTCTTTTCATTTGACACTGGTGAAATTTTTTATTAATATTCACAGTCTTTATTTTAAACTATAGGTTGAGCTTCCTGGTGCCGAACAGGCACTTATCTTCGAAGGATAACACCGGTAGATCTGTTCATAGGCTCACTGGACAATCTGTTTCCCTTCTTGAAAGGCAATGGCATCCAGCATGTGCCCGAAATATGCAAACAGTGTCAGGAATCGAACAGTTTCCGCGAGCCTGGTACTACGTTAATGTCAGTACCAAAAAACTCACAAATTTCAATGAAATATACACAAGCGAACGATGACTGGCAAACAATTTATGGCACACTTTAGATCTGCCTTGTCCAGACTGCTTTATATAGGTTTAAAAAGCACCAGCCTGCTCTCATCGCTCCTTGTTCATCAGAAAATTTTCTCAAAATGGCAACGAGCAGTCTACATTTCCGATAATATATAATGTATGGCCCAATGGGACCATGAACTCATTTATTTTGAATCAAACTTATAAAAAAACAAACTCTCAAACTACTATGTTTACTACTGCAAATATATTTTTAGTTTTAGGTCAACCAATCCTATCTCGCCTTCCTTTAAACTACCGCCAATCAAATTACAGGTACCTTTTAGTCCTCATTTCCCCAAAAGCTTTTTTCAAAACATGCTATGAAAAAAATAAGCAGGCATGATTTTTGTTTTCGTCAGTCCGTCTTACAATACATAGTATTTTTGCCAATATCTTGGTTATTTATTGTACTAGTGCTTAACTGACACCATATTATTGCTCAGGAAATCATAAGGCATCCGAATATATAATTTTTATGGCCCTATGTAAATGCCTCTAAAACTAAAGTTATGAACGTTTCTAACGAGAACTTTAATATCATCCTTAACGGGGAAGAACTACAGAAAGTTGAAAGTTTCAATTATTTAGGCAGTAAAATGACTCAGGATGGTGACACAACAAGAGAAATTCATACTAGAATTGCTTTGGCAGCTCATCTCATCATCATCTCAGCCCGTAACCCGTCATGGGTCGTAGGGGTGCCATGGTGGAAGCATCAGCAGACAGGGTCCTCCACTGCTCTCTATCCTCAGCAATGCGTACAAGTGTGGAAAAACCGTGTCCTGCCCATTCTTTGATGTTATCAGCCCAGGATTTTCTCTGCCTTCCTCTTCTCCGTTTACCTTCGACTGTTCCCTGAAGGATCGTTTTCGAAAGGGAGTCATGACGAGTTACATGCCCAAACCAGGCAAGCTTTCGACGTTTCACTATTGACAAAAGTGGTTCTTTGGCAGCTAGCGCCTTCAATAGATTATCTAACATTTGGAAATTACGATCATTGAATATACATACCAAGCTTCGTCTGTTTAATTCAAATGTTATCTCAGTGTTTACATACGGCTGTGAGAGTTGGAAAATAACAAAATCATTGGAGAACAAGCTGAATACATTCGAGAACAAATGTCTTAGAAAACTCATGAACATCAGTTGGAAAGAATTCAAGACTAATCGACAAATAAGAGAAGACTCTAGGCAGAAATGTGTCTCCAACTATATAAGGAAAAGACGATGGTCATATATCGGTCATGTCCTACGAATGCTAAACAACAGAATACCATTGCAGGCACTCACTTGGGTTCCTGAGGGTAAGAGGAAAAGAGGAAGACCAAAAGAAACACTCAGAAGAACAATAATAAGAGAAGGAAGAACGTTGGGATTAAACAATGTGCAAGAGCTAAGAGGAGTGGCGTCACAACGTACAACCTGGAGAGCACTGGTTTCTGCCTTATGCGCCGTGTTTGGTGCTTAAAGAATTTATTATGATTATTATTATTATTATTATGTAGTATGGTTCATAATTCCATATTGTTTTCTATGTTAGTCGTTCAAATCTAGAAACTGCCACCTGTTCAATTCTTCTTACAACTATTTTCAAACTAAAAACGAGAATCGTCCGTAGTCCGTTAGAATTACGTCATTTTATATAAGAGCTAAGGCTGTCTGCGTGACGAAATTGACGAACATTTTTTAGTTTTTGTATCGTAATATGAAAATCGCCCAAGGCTATGTCGCTCGAGTTGGCTTTTTGAAATCAACGCGAGACGGCGTACCCTAGGTTCTGTCTTTCCATTCCCTCCCCTCCTTTTCTTTTATTCTATCACTCTGTCGTCTTGAACTTGCAAAAGTGTTACATTTAATCTCAAGGACGAATTTGAAAAGACAGTACCCTTCATTCGGCTATTAGGCTTATCAAAACCCGCATACCGACTGGCGTGGGAAAGAAGACGCTGGACTCAAATTTTATTTTCTATCTTATTTTTGACTTATGCACTATAATATTATTTAATTTAGCTATTGTATTTAGAATATCGTCACAAACATAATACATAACAACATAATACATAACAATTTAATACATTACAACATAATACATAACAACATAATACATACCAAATAATACATAACAACATAATACATAACAACATAACAACATAATACATAACAACATAATACATAACAACATAATACATAACAACATAATACATAACAACATAATACATAATAATAACAACATAATACATAACAACATAATACATAACAACATAAAAAATAACAAATAATACATAACAACATAATACATAACAACATAATACATAACAACATATTACATAACAACATAATATATATTAACATAATATAATACATAACAACATAATACATAACAACATAATACATAACAACATAATACATAACAACATAATACATAACAACAACAAACAACATAATAAACAAAAAAACATAAAATAAAATAAACAAAAACAAAACAAATAATAACATAATAAACAAAAAAACAAACATAATAAACATAAACATAATAAAAAAAACACATACATAATAACATAACAACATAATAACAACAAAATAAACAAAAACAATAACAACATAACAACATAATACATAACAACATAACAACATAATACATAACAACATAATACATATCTACATAATACATAACAACATAATACATAACAACATAACAACATAATACATAACAACATAATACATAACAACATAATACATAACAACATAATACATAACAACATAATACATAACAACATAATACATAACAACATAATACAGTCAGTCTAGTGTAGTTCTTGGGGGTCTCAGAAGAGGCAAAGCAAGAATAGGACTACCGCACCCTCAGGCATGCCGCACAGGACGACTGATATGAGGTTGTACCTCAGGCTGGCAACATCAACATGTAACATGTATTACCACAGAAACCACGGCTACAACAACATGTTAATACTTGGTGCAAGTGGACTAGTTATGGTGATGGCTGCATGCTCCGTCACAAAGGGAAAATGACAAAGATAAGGCAGCGATGGCAATGATTATGGTGATGATGGCGATGATGATTGCGATGATGATGATTGCGATGATGATGTTGATGCAGTAAGTGTTATGTTATATAAATGTATGGCATAATATAAATCCCTGGAACTTGAAAGTTTCCCCAGTGGCTTACGAAGGGGGTAAAAGAGGACTGTTCGCGCCGGGTGACAGTCAAAACGGGGGGTTGGGGGGAAGTTACAACTAAGCTATTTTGACAGTAAAACCTAGTCGCATAGCAGATAAGGCCGTAGGAGAGTTAAGTGTTAGAGACTTCACCATACTAGGTCCGGCATCGAGAAGAGAGGTGACCAGATCCCTTCCTCACTGCCTTTTCCTTCCCTAACTCATAGAGCACAGTCAGGTACTCATTTACAGCTGGGTAGACTGGAGCTTGTCAGTACCATGATTCTAACCCGGCGCTCTAACCACTCCGTCAATCGGACGCTTTATGACAGGAGTTACTGTTTAAAAATATACTCGTAAATATCTTTCTTAACTCTTAAAGGACGCTGTGGCTTTCCCATGTTTGACACAAGTAATTTTCGAGTTTTGTTTATAGTGGTAAAGTTTGAGAGTTGGATCTTTCCAGCTTTTTAAAGTATGGTAATGCTATACATAGTTTTAAAATAAAACAAAAATATAACTAATAAAATATAACATTAGTGCAACAGGAAAAAAAAAATTAGTTCAAATGCACCATCCCCGAAATAGTTCAAATATACCATCCCTGAAACTGACCTCCGGTTAGAATGTCTTGGGGTAAATCGGCATCGAATACTGGCCTATCGTCCTTTAAGAGTTAATGGGAGGGGAGTGCCAAAGGTAGTATCCGCCCCAGGATTCAAATGCTTTAAGTACGCCACTGGGTTTCAACTAGACATTAGACTAAACTAATGTCTAAGACAAAGTTACAGCTTGTTCTTGTTTGCGATACTTTGAAGGCCAAGGCCATGAGAACTAAGATTGTGTTAACAACAAGAAATCCCAAGGATACATCCGTCTCGCTGTACAACCACCACATCAACCTTCCAGAACTCTACAACTACGACGGCCAGTTCAGTGACTGGTTTCAGCTATTTCTGGACGGAAAAGGTAAGATATATATCACACACACACACACACACACACACACACACACACACACACACACACACACACACACACACACACACACACACACACACACACACACACACACACACGCAGATCAGAGAGCACCCAGATCATACCATTCTTGTGGTCAAATATGAGGAAATGAAAAAGGTAATGAATTATTATAAACCAGCATATAAACCCGCCAACACCTGAAAGGGAAATAATAATGTTTTGCTCTTTCCCATGACAGAGTTAATTCTCCTGTAGCCATTTCATTTCTTTCCATTCTATTTCAGCTTCATTGGGTCTTTTTAGTCAAGCCTATCATGAGGATCCGTGGTAGCGCAGTAGTTAGTGTACTAGGTCCATGGTTCGATTCCGAGTTGAGGTGGGTTTTTTTTTATTTTTTAAGACAGCATACAGGTCGACCCAGCCTCATTAATTGAGTACCAGAGCAGCTCTGAAAAGGTTAAAGAGAGCTGGCTTGATTCTGATGGTCACGAAAATATGGGCCTAACACCATATTCCCAATACACCTCAATGGGCATGTAACGGGATCCTTTTTTTTTAACCTTACCTACCATTAGGTATGGTCAATGGCCAATATGCACGTGCTCTTTTAATGGGTGTTCAGTTAAGTTTCCGTGGTGCGCTGCGCGCCTTTTCTGTATTTTCCCGAAAAGGTGGTGGGATCTTTTTTCATTGTTCGTTACAGGTTTCAGTTAGACATTTACAGTAGTATAATGGGGATTCTATGGCGTCTCAAGACAGCAAGTCAGTGACAACACCCTTATTATCTGTTTATTCAATATGTGAAATCAACCACATTCCCTTTTAGCTTCCCGAGGCGCCAGGTTTTCAACAAATTCATGCTGTCTTCTTGTCCTGTGTATTTTTTTTATCCCTTTCGTGTTTGTATTAAGTTCTCATCTCCATGTGTTTGTATTAAGTTCTCATCTCCATGTGTTTGTATTAAGTTCTCATCTCCATGTGTTTGTATTAAGTTCTCATCTCCATGTGTTTGTATTAAGTTCTCATCTCCATGTGTTTGTATTAAGTTCTCATCTCCATGTGTTTGTATTAAGTTCTCATCTCCATGTGTTTGTATTAAGTTCTCATCTCCATGTGTTTGTATTAAGTTCTCATCTCCATGTGTTTGTATTAAGTTCTCATCTCCATGTGTTTGTATTAAGTTCTCATCTCCATGTGTTTGTATTAAGTTCTCATCTCCATGTCTTTTTTTTGTGTGGTCTCCTTCTATTTGTCTATAGGGTCCGATTGGCTGAGTGGTTAGAGCGCTAGTTTCTCGCGGCATAGGTGGCGGGTTCTAATCACGGTACTGACATGCTCCGGTTTACCCAGCTGTAAATAGGTACTTGACTCTGGTCTTTGAGTTAGGGAAGGAAAAAGGCAGCGTGGAAGGGAACTGGTCACCCCACCTCTCGGTTCTGGACCAAGTAAGGTGAAGTCTCTAACACTTCACTCCCCTACCTCAGTATCTGCTATAGGTCTACCTTTACCTTTTTTTAACTATCTTTTACGTGTTTGCTATTTTTTAACGTGTTTGCTATTTTTTAACCTGTTTGCTATTTTCTTACCCTGGGGAACCTAGAACAGGTGCCGCACTGTAATGCCATCAACTGGCTTTCTAAATGTGTGTCATATACAACGCCAGAGAATTCTCCTTACACCCTGTTCTGTTAGTATTTTTTGCCCGACTATTTCCATCAGTTCAACAATTATTGGATGAAATAGCAACATTTACGTACTTATCTTCTAACTAATTTTCTGAGGTAATCATTAACATAGGTTCTTTATTTAGGTCATACCTTGTACCATATGTGTCAACAACATCTGCTGTTTTCACTTCTGCGTCTGTATTCACAATTAAGGTTGTCTGTCTTTAACTCTTGCTACCCGAACCACTTTTAGATTTTCCCAGGGACTTAAATCAATACCAGTTTTGTTTTCTACATGTGATTTTTGTGAGTCAAGCACTAAGCATAACAATTCATGTGAAATAGCTCAGAGTTTTGTTTGGTTTTGGTTTTAAGAGCTATCTTCATGTGCACACGGACAACTCCATCAGTGATCTCCTCCCATCGATCACAAAAGGATGATCTCAGCACAGTGCACGAACTCCTTAGCGCCGGCGAGAATCCCAGTGTGTTGTGGTAAAGTGGGATGATATAAATATTTATAGGGGACTTAGTGTGCTGACTGAGATCAGCTGTGAAGGTATCTGTATCTAATAAGTGTGATGTATTACAGGTGACCTTACTTGCTACCACATTTATATCTCAGTCAGAATTATTCTGGAATATTGTGATGACTACGTTGAATGTCTAGGGTTATGCAAATGATGAAGTGTAAGTCACAACAACAACAGACACATAAACAATTTAATTTATTTCACAGCACTTTACAACACTGTGACAATCACACACATGTAACACTCTATAAGACCATCTTAACTGAGTCAGTTTTAAAAATCAAATATATCTATGTATTAATTCCTTTACATAGAGATATCCTGATTCAACTACACAGTGAACCAGGAATCACAATCAATTATAATTACAAGTAGTATGTACACAGTTTATCAATATAATCTTGGTACTGACATATTTTATTATTCTTATCTTATGTGTGTAAGTTGTGAAGTAGTAATATGAGTTAATACTGGTTTTGTTTTTCAAGCTAGAGTGTTGTTTGTCATCATGACTTCAAGTGTTTGATCCTTGTGGAAATATTATTGGGAAAAATTCACAGTTCCTGTCAATTTAAACAGTTTATAGGCCCTCTTTATTTACTGTCAATTTTAGAAGGGGGGGGGGGGGCACATAATGTTGGGCTCCTTTGGCCACAAATTCTTAACTTTCGTGATGACTGCAGGAAAAGACTCCTCTGCTCGATTACTTCAATGAGTTCTGGAGCCACCTCACTGGTCGCTATCTGGACCAAGGAGTATGCTGTCAGCCTCAGGATTCAGCACAACTCAGGCCAAATGCTGCCTCAATGACTTAGGACCACCGTCCCTGAAACTGGTGGAAAAATAAACAGTTTCGTTGACTGGCAATGAATAGGCACAACTTCCGATCTGCCTCTGTCCCAGGCTTTTATTTAGAAAAAATATGCACTGGTGCTCAACGCACTGTTTCTTAGTAGGTTTATTACAAGATGTGGCCCGGAACAGACGCCCTGAATTGAGTATATTGGCAGCTCTAACCAATCATGCCATGTTTACATACTTTTCAAAAAATATTACCCTTCTCACGTTTCCCCTAACAACTAAACTGGTATTTGCAGTCCAACTAATCGTGTTTAGTCTTACATCTCATTCCCGCCAATCAAATAGGAGTTAACATGGTAGGCTATTTCCGTAACGTAATGTTTTTCAAACACGTTATAAAAAATTTTATGAGCAGAAATGATTCCATGCTGTCAGGCACCCCCACTATTGTATTTTGGCCATAACGATTTTATTAACAGACTAAAGGCGTAACACATAACATATTCTTGGTTAGCAAGTCCGGCCGTACAATAATATATAAGTTAAAGTGAGCTACATGGCGGCGTTCAAAATATGTGTTTTCCAAAGATAGTCGTATATTTGTTCTTTATTCCTTTTCGTTGTTTAGAACCGCCACCTGTCCTGCCTTTTCCACTGTTATGTCATACTAAAGTCTGGAGCTTAGATGTAAATCAGTAGAATTTCATATTTCCTAATAAGCATTTTTCACGTTTTTAAACCTGATTCTTGTAGTAGTAGTGTTTTTTATCACTGACTATTTGAAAAAAAGTTAGTGCTTCATGCCTTACGCATGATTTTTGCGTTCACTTTTGATCGCGAAACGCGTGTTAGTGTTGCATGCTTCCTGTCTTCAGTCGTCCCTCTCTCTCTATCCTACTTTCATCTGTCTTTTAGTTACGCCGTGTATAAAATGGAATGAATGAAATATTAAATCTAGGTCATCACTCAGCGCCTATCTCAAGGTTTTTCTAAGAAATGCAGTACACGTTTTATTTTTTGAAACGCGTGTAGTGATGCAGTAGGCTTTTACTATCAACGTGAAAACGTTACGATTTGCAGACGAAGCAGAAATAGGGGGATTTTTGTACGCCATTGTGACAGCACTGTTCTCTTTTACCTTTTCTCTTTCCTGTTATTGAAGTAATTCGTTAGGGGTTTCATTTACTTTTTAATTTATATATGGGTATTTAGAATGTCTCACGACAGATTCTCCCCACTTAAAACAGACGTTATATGTCAGTCTATAATTCTATATACACATAGAGAAATTTATTATTATATCTGAGGCTTACGGTGATTCTCATCACACGGATGGCGGCTTAAAAAATCCGCTCCCAGATTTGTTTTTCCAGATATATACTCTATGCTAAACTCAAATGGCTGCATAAGTAAAGACCATCTGAGTAAACGAGAATTCTCATGCCTAGCCTGTGCTAGAAACGACAAGGGTTTGTGATCCGTTTGCAATTTGAATGCCTTCCCATACAGATAAATATTGAATTTCTTTAGCGCCCATATTACTGCAAGACATTCTTTTTCGCTAGTTGAGTAGTTGGTTTCAGCTTTATTCAACTTTATGCTAGCATATGCCACTGGGCTTAATTCCCCATCTAATGCGTCTGATTTCTGTAACAAAGTCGCACCCAGCCCGATATTACTGGCATCCGTTCTTACTACGAATTCTTGACTTAAGTCAGGTAGTTTCAAAATAGGTTTGCTTGTAAGCTTTTCCTTCAATTCCTGGTAAGCCAATTCACATTGTGGTGTCCATGTAATTCGATCTGGATTTCCTTTACGTGTCAAATCAGTTAACGGTGCACATATGGAATTAAAGTTTTTTATATACTTTTGGTAGAAACCACATAATGAGACAAAGGATCTCACGTCTTTCTTGGTCTGTGATCTCGGGGCTTTCTTTAGTTTTTCTAAATTCTTTGGGTCAGGGGTCATGTTTCCCTGATAGACTGTGTGTCCCAAGAATTCTAATTCTTTACATCCAACGCAACATTTGGTTGGTCGGGCTGTTAAATTCGCTTCTCTAAGTCGATTAAACAGCATGTTCAGAGAGTCAATGTGTTCCTCAAATGTTTCTGTTGCTATAAGGATATCATCCATGAAAGTTGTAATGCATGGATTATTCAGAGGGTCCAATAATTTTCTCATCATTCTAGAGAAGACACTAGGCGCATTCTTCAATCCAAATGGCAATCTGTTAAACTCATAGTGTCCCTCTGAGGTACTAAAAGCTAGGTATGGTCTAACCTCAGGTTTTACTGGAATCTGATAGTATCCTTTACTCAGATCCACTTTTGAGAAATATTTAGCTTTATTTAGCCTGGCAAACAACTGATTTGTATCCGGCAATGGATCCACTTGTCCTTCTGTAATAGCATTCAGTCTCCTGTAATCTATACAGAGTCTATGTTCTCCAGAGGGTTTCCTTAAGAGTACAACACCGGAACTGTACGGAGATTCACTGTGTGAAATAATTCCTTCCTTCAACAAATAGTCGATCTCTTCCTTCAAAGCTTTCTCCTTAGCAAAAGGAATCGAATAGGGTTTCATACAGACAGGTGTGGAGTCTATCAGTTTCATATCATATTCCATTAAGTTCGTATGCCCTGGTCGGTCTGTGAGCACCTCTGTATGATTATCTAGAACCTGTTTCACTCTCTCTTTCTGATTTTTCGTTAAATGTGTACTGATTTTCACCTGTGCCGCTGTCTCACAGGGGTGTAATGGATATTCAAAAGATGAAAGTGGTTCCTTTTTCATCTCCATGGCAATGGACAAGGTCAACAAGTGTGTCTCTTCCTGATTTTCTCTTTCCAAGTATTTCTTCAGGAGATTCACATGATAGATTTTTTCTTTCCCCTTCTTATCTATCTTATAATTTGTTCTAGACACCTTCTCTAGAACTGTATATGGACCTTGCCATCCAATTTGTAACTTATTCTGACTACCGGGTAGAAGAAGCAGTACCTTCTCTCCCACAGCCAAATCTCTGTTTTTAGCTTTCCTGTTATAATAGGCAGCATGTTTCTTCCTGGCTTGTCTCAAATTTTCATTGGCAAGTTTCCAGCCAGTTTTTAAACGAGTGGTCAGCTCATTCACATATTGGTATGAGGATGTAATATTTTCCTCTGCCTTTTCATCAGTCCACGTTCTTAACAGCGCTTCCAGTGGACCTTTTATTGGCCTTCCAAATAATAATGTTGCCGGGGCCATTCCGGTTGAACTATGGGGTACCTCTCGATAAGCAAAGAGGGCGGCGTGAAGGTACTGATCCCATGTATCTGGTTTTTCGTGTGCCAACTTTCTCAGGATCGACATCAACGTGCCATTAAATCTTTCCACTTGGCCATTTCCTTGAGGATGGTACACACTACAATGGAAGTGTTTGGCCTGGAAGATCCTGAAAACTTCTTCTGTTAGTTTCCCCTTGAACTGAGAGCCATTATCAGTCAAGATTTGATTGGGAAAGCCTAACCTTGTGAAAATTGTGAGCAATGCCTCTGCCACATGTTTAGAGTCAATGGATGACAGGGCTACCGCCTCTCCCCACATAGAACAAGTGTCCACCAGAGTCAGAATGTAGCTGTTCCTCCTCTTGGTTCGAGTGAGAGGTCCCACAATGTCCACGGCAACTCTCTCAAAGGGTGTTCCCACTATGGGCATTTCCCCCAGAGTTGCTGGTGCAGTCCAATGTTTAGGTGCTACTCGTTGGCACTCTGGACAGGATTTTACATATCGTTTAATATCTTCAGTTATCCCTGGCCAGAAATAGTGACAAGCTATACGCTGTCCTGTTGCGCTGATCCCCATATGACCACTGAAGGGAATCGCATGCCCTAGTTCCAACACTTTAGTCCTATATGAAGTGGGAAGGACCAGCTGTCCGTGACCATTGGATTCAGATCCAGCCTTCCTATAAATCAGTTTGTTCTTCATATAAAATTCTCCCTTGCCTGGAGGTGTGTGTGATTTGGGCAACTTCTTGAAACACGGCTTGAGTGTTTTGTCCTCCGCCTGTGCCTTCCTCATCTCATCTGGATGAGTATTTATGGGATTATCCTCCTCCTTTTTAGACTGTGATCTGGTCTGCACTGTCGCCAATATCACAGGTCTCTTGGGATTCCCCAAGAAGACATATCTACACCCCAATATCAGAGGGTAGATTGGCTCATTTATCACTGCTGCTTTTATGATTCCTTCCACATATCGCGTTTTCACCTTTATCCGGGCGACGGGAAGTGTCATGGTAGCTACATCCTTGGTTGCAGTTTGAATCTCCACTGTTTCTGTGGTGTATTGATCGGCCTGCACCAGGTGAGAACTCACAACGGAATCATAATCTAAACCTGTATCATATAAACACCGTATGGTGACACCATTACAGATGACATCTTCACACACTGGGGGGTGGTATGGTTCCTGTAGTTCCGCAGGTTTGACCTTTTTTCCCTTTTTCCCAGATGTCATAGCAGCACAATGAGGAGGTTTCCTTCTACAATGGTCAGTGTCATGATTGTTCATCTTACAATTTTTACACCATCTCTTTCCTTGGTTGAAAGATTTTCTTTCATCATATTTCCTTTCATCGAATTGTGGGGTTTTATTTTTATTGTCATACCGTGGCCTATCAAATTGGTGCTTACCTTTGTTTTGATCTCTGGGATCAAATTTATTAAAGTTCTGTGGTGCCTTAAAATTGTCTACCTGTTTCTTTTTATTACCTGTTACCTCTGCTTGAGCTGCTTGATACCTTTCAGCAACATTTAGCAACCCACCCAGCCTCTCTGCACCTTGTTCCATGAGAAACTTTCTCAGGTCTGGAGCCATGGACTCTCTTAATTGCTCTATAAGGACCATTTCCTTAAGATCTTGGGTTTTCCCCAGAGAAGTCCATTTCTCCAAGTATGTCTCTAACCGTGCAGAGAACTGGTGATAGGTTTCACCTGACAGTAGTTTAGCGTTTCTAAATTTTTTTCTATAAAATTCTGCGTTCTTTTCATATCTTAACAACAGAGCCTGCTTTAGCATGTCATAATTTTCTTGATCACCTCTGCTCATTTTGGCAAAAACTTCATAAGCTGCCCCACGAAGTCCTTGAGATAACTTTAAGCTCCACCTTTCTCTTTCTAACCCATACGTGGTAGATAATAGTTCGTATCTATTTTAAAAGCTCTCAATATCATCGTCTTTCTCAACAAAATGATCTAAATGAAAATTCATAGCTGAGGTTGAGGCTCCCTGACTAGCAGTAGCATCAGAGGTAAAGGGACTGGCACCATTCTCAGGAGCATGGCCTTGAAACTCAAACTCCCTTAGTCGTAACTCATGTTCCCTTTGTAATCTCTTATCTTCTGCTTCCCTTTCTGCAGCTAATCTTTTGTCTTCCCTTTCTGCAGCTAATCTTCTTTCCTCTGCTTCCCTTTCTGCAGCTAATCGCTTGTCTTCCCTTTCTGCAGCCAGTCTCCTTTCTTCTGCCTCTAATTTCTTAGTCTCAGCCTCAGCCTCAGCCTTTTGTCATGAAATATTCTAATCCACATATATAAATTATTAGGTAAATATGAAGCCTAACAAATAAAATTAATAAAGAGAAGAGCAATGGTAAAATGACAGTGCTGTCACAAGGAATGTACTCGAAATCCCCCTTGTTTTCTGCTTCGTCTGCAAATTGTAACGCTTTCACGTTGATAGTAAAAGCTTACTGTACTATACCCGCTTTCTTCAATGAAACGTGTGCTGTATTTCTTGGAAAAACATTAAGAGGCAGACTGCGTAATGACCTAAATTTTAAATTCCATTCATGTCTTTTTCTACATTACGTTACCAAAACGAACGAACAGATGGACAAAAGGATAGCGAGAAGGGAGAGGCAGAAAGCCGAACATTAAACACGCGTCGCGCGATACACAATTACTACTATCACGCGTGTAAGTCTACAAGCACTAACTTTTTTCAGACGGACAGTGATAAAATACACTACCCTTTCCCAGAGTTAGGTTTATAAATCATAAAAAACTCTTATTAGAAAAGATAACATTAGATGGGTTTACGGTTGAGAACATAACAGTACCCAGACAGAACATCTTCGAAACAGGAGGTAAAAGAAATTGCATATTTTGAACGCAGCCACGTAGCTCCTTTAAATTTGTATTTTTGGGTTCCTTAGGGCTTGCTGACAAATAATATGTAAAACGTTACGCAAATAGTCCAGGAATTAATAAATTATACCCAAAATAAAATATTGGGGGTGCCCGACAGCATAAAATCATTTCTGCTCATAAGATTTTTTTTTAACGTGTTTGAAAAAAATTTACGTTACAGAAATAGCCTACCATGTAAACTCCAAATTGATTGGAGCGCAACAAATGAAAGCCTAACCACGATTGGTCGGGCTATAAATACTATCTTGGTTGTTAGGGGAAACGGGGAAAGGTAACATTTTTTCAAACACTTGTCGAAACGGGGCTCATTGGTCAGACTCGCTGATATACACACTTGGGAGCGTTAGTTCGAAACCACTTGTTTAAAATAGCTTGATAAAGCATCAGTGCGTTGAAGCCAGCATATATTTTGCTCAATAAAAGCCTGGAACATAGGCAGATGGAAATTTGTGCCAGTTTGTGCCAGAATTCATTGCTAATCAACGTATCTGTGTTATTCGTATGAATTGTGGGACAGTGGTCTTGATGGTACTGAGCAGCACCTAGTCAGAGCTTTGCTGAATCCTGAGTCGGACAGCATACTCCTTGGTCTTTTTAGCTATCAGTGTGAGGTGTCTCCTGAACCCAGAGGAGAATTCGAGCAGAGGAGTCCTTTCCTGCCGCCATCACGCCAGATAAGCGAATTGGCCAGCTGAGCTCAACATTATGTCCCCTCATCTTGAACTGACTTTTTAAAATTAACATTAAGAGGGGAATTTACTTGTCTTAAAATCAGGAACTGTGAACATCTCCAATACTGGTCCCTAAAGACAAACTATTGAAGTCATGATGACAAATACCAACAGAGCTTGAACAAAATAAAACCAGTATTACCTCATTTTACTACTACACAACTGACACACATAGAAAGAACATTTGTAATAATATATGTCACTACAATATTCATATTAAATACATTCTGTACATAACTTGTAATTTAAATTGATTGTGATTCCTGGTTCCCTTGTAGTTGAATCAGGACACATATTCATTCATGCCAGTAATGAATACATATTGTTATTCGAAAGTTTATCAGTGACTCTTTTAAGATATCTTTGTAGAGTGTTATATGTATGTGAGTGTCACAGTGTTGTCAAGAGTAGTGGATTAAATTAAATTGTTTATCTGTCTGTTGTTGTGACTTACACTTCACCATACTCATACCCTAGACACATAACGTAGCATATCACTATTCCAGAATAATTCTGACTGAGATATATAGATATGTGGTAGCAAGTAAGGTTATCTATAATACACTACTCTTAATAGATATAGATACCTTCACAGCTGATCTCAGTCAGTACACTAAGTTCCCTATAAGTATTTATAACATCCCACTTCACCACACCTTTAACCTTCTTTCTTCGGCCAACCTTTCAGATTCTAATTTTCTTTCGGCCTCTTTTTCTAATCTTCTTTCTTCCCGTTCAATATATTTGTCACATTCAGCAGTGACATAAGCAATCATAACTTGCCCGTCCATTCCTAACTCTTTTGCAGTCTGTACAGCAGCAGATCGAAATTTGGCCAGGTCCGCCATTTTCTAACAGTTAAATGTAAATAATATCTAACTAAACAATATAATCTATAATTATTTATTTAATGACACCACAGGCACTGAGAGCTCAACCTTATTTAATTCCACCCAGGGATACCTTTTAATTCTTATAATTCCCAATATATATAACAGGAGAAAGTTCAATATCCCGGACCGGACCCCAATATATGTGCTAAAGTGGGATGATATCAATATTTATAGGGGACTTAGTGTGCTGACTGAGAGCAGCTGTGAAGGTATCTGTATCTAATAAGTGTGATGTATTACAGGTGACCTTACTTGCTACCACATTTATATCTCAGTCAGAATTATTCTGGAATATTGTGATGACTACGTTGAATGTCTAGGGTTATGCAAATGATGAAGTGTAAGTCACAACAACAACAGACACATAAACAATTTAATTTATTTCACAGCACTTTACAACATTGTGACAATCACACACATGTAACACTCTATAAGACCATCTTAACTGAGTCAGTTTTAAAAGTCAAATATATCTATGTATTAATTCCTTTACATAGAGATATCCTGATTCAACTACACAGTGAACCAGGAATCACAATCAATTATAATTACAAGTAGTATGTACACAGTTTATCAATATAATCTTGGTACTGACATATTTTATTATTCTTATCTTATGTGTGTAAGTTGTGAAGTAGTAATATGAGTTAATACTGGTTTTGTTTTTCAAGCTAGAGTGTTGTTTGTCATCATGACTTCAAGTGTTTGATCCTTGTGGAAATATTATTGGGAAAAATTCACAGTTCCTGTCAATTTAAACAGTTTATAGGCCCTCTTTATTTACTGTCAATTTTAGAGGGGGGGGGGGGGGGGGGGGGGGGGGGGGGGGGGCGGGGGGCACATAATGTTGAGCACCTTTGGCCACAAATTCTTAACTTTCGTGAAGACTGAAGGAAAACACTCCTCTCCTCGATTCCTTCAATGTGTTCTAGAGCCACCCCACTGGCCGCTATCTGGACCCAGGAGTATGCTGCCAGCCTCAGAATTCAGCAAAACTCAGACCAGGTGCTGCTTCAATATCTTAGGACCACCGTCCCTGAAACAAGAAGGTTGTACCTCCTACTTCAGAACTAATTTATACTCTAGTTCTACACTGAGCACAATACATCACAAACATTGAGTTCAGAGCGTTAGGCCAACTGTCAGCTTCATCTGAAATACTTTATACCAGTATTTCCCTCCCTAACGGTTACTACGCCTCTGCAATTCCAGCATTATTTCTTTCTAGTCAATCATCTAGGTGTCAGTGTACTGTTTGGCAATCCCATGCCGTCTTACTTTCCTCCGACACCTCCTATTCAGGTTGGAGCAATATTTTAGGCTATTCTCATGTTGGCCACTGAACCACACACATAACCAGACAAAAATTATCAATTCACATTCAATTTTCATTAAAAAGATATCAAATATTTCAAGCTTACCACAATTCATGGAAAAATAAACAGTTTCGTTGACTGGCAATGAATAGGCACATCTTCCGATCTGCCTCTGTCCCAGGCTTTTATTTAGAAAAAATATGCACTGGTGCTCAACGCACTGTTTCTTAGTAGGTTTATTACAAGATGTGGCCCGGAACAGACGCCCTGAATTGAGTATATTAGCAGCTCTAACCAATCATGCCATGTTTACCTACTTTTCAAAAATAATTATTACCCTTCTCACGTTTCCCCTAACAACTAAACTGGTATTTGCAGTCCAACTAATCGTGTTTAGTGTTACGTCTCATTCTGGCCAATCATTTAGGTGTTAACATGGTAGGCTATTTCTGTAACGTTATGTTTTTGAATCACGTTATAAAAAAATTTTATGAGCAGAAATGATTCCATGCTGTCAGGCACCCCCACTATTGTATTTTGGCCATAACGATTTTATTAACAGACTAAAGGCGTAACACATAACATATTCTTGGTTAGCAAGTCCGGCCGTACAATAATATATAAGTTAAAGTGAGCTACATGGCGGCGTTCAAAATATGTGTTTTCCAAAGATAGTCGTATATTTGTTCTTTATTCCTTTTCGTTGTTTAGAACCGCCACCTGTCCTGCCTTTTCCACTGTTATGTCATACTAAAGTCAGGAGCTTAGATGTAAATCAGTAGAATTTCATATTTCCTAATAAGCATTTTTCATGTTTTTAAACCTGATTCTTGTAGTAGTAGTGTTTTTTTTTTTTATACTGACTATTTGAAAAAAAAGTTAGTGCTTCATGCCTTACGCATGGGTTTTGCGTTCACTTTTGATCGCGAAACGCGTGTTAGTGTTGCATGCTTCCTGCCTTCAGTCGTCCCTCTCTCTCTATCCTACTTTCATCTGTCTTTTAGTTACGCCGTGTATAAAATGGAATGAATGAAATATTAAATCTAGGTCATCACTCAGCGCCTATCTCAAGGTTTTTCTAAGAAATGCAGTACACGTTTTATTTTTTGAAACGCGTGTAGTGATGCAGTAGGCTTTTACTATCAACGTGAAAACGTTACGATTTGCAGACGAAGCAGAAAAAGGGGGATTTTTGTACGCCATTGTGACAGCACTGTTCTCTTTTACCTTTTCTCTTTCCTGTTATTGAAGTAATTCGTTAGGGGTTTCATTTACTTTTTAATTTATATATGGGTATTTAGAATGTCTCACGACATGTGTGTATATAGGAATCACACATTCATTAAAAATGTTTGTGGTGGGTAGGTTTATACTTTTTAAATTTAGCCAGGCAGCTACCTTATGGCCTACTCTTTACGATTTCCAACTGCCGTGAGATATTTTTAACGTGTGCAACTTGCACACGGGACTTCTTATTTTTTCACCCTTATCCGAGAAGGCTTGGCGTCCGATCTCACTAACCAGTGTGACCAGGGGGGAGTATGACATCATTAGGACCACTGATTCTGAAGAAACATTTTAATAAATTGCATTCCTTATACTGGGAATCGAACCCGGTACCTTTAGAATTCGAGTCGAACGCCATACCCCTTTGCCACTTCGACCCAGGCTCAGAAAATAAAACAAAATAAAAAGTGAAATCATTGTAAAATGGCTGAAATATATTTTGAAGTGATTTACTCCCTTATTTACAACAAATAAGGTTGCTATATATCGTGTATTACTAGACAAGTGCCAGTAGAACAATGGATGAGAAGAAGACACTTGAGATGGATAGAACACATTGAGGAAAGCCATTGAAAGCATTACGATGATATCGTCTGACAGAAACTTGTTCTTTCTCAGATGGTCACATAGATACATTTTCATTTGCTCCGATCTTCAAGAAGGTGGGCCATCGGGATCCATCTATGGTATTGTATAATACCATCGAGACTGCAATTTCTGCGTTTAATTAATTCTCAAAATTCTTGAGATTATCTTTGTAATGTTGATTCACGCATATAGTATGTATGACCTATGACGACTTGTTTCCAACGCCGTTCTTGTCCGCTGTCTTGACCTCACTCCTTTTTCAACTACGTTCAGAAACAATATTCACGGACAAACTCCGTGCGTCCGAAACGTTCAGAAAGCTGTTTGGTTTGGTTTGGTTTTAAGCGCATGCACTACAGTGAAAACTAACTTTTGTTCTAATAATATTTTCACACTTTTTATATACTCAAAGGACACAGTGTATATCCATGGAACAAATTCTACAGTTTATTTTGTTTTAAAAAAAGTGGTTACTGTCGTACCGATAGGTTTGAGTTATTTTTGGTCCCATCTGAGTAGAGTGGATGGTGATAAGTACGTGAGAAAAAGACGTGAGAAATAGATTTCACGGGTGAATAGTTTAAGGAGAAGACATGTCTCTGGAATGAGTAAGTTTCTCTAGTCCAGCCTATCTATACGACTAAAATTTAGTACAAGATAACGTTGCACTCCTCATAATATAACTATAAGTTTAACTACACACACACACACACACACACAGCTATGTGACAAACAAGACACGCAAACGTGAAAAACTACGGTTAATTGGGTATGCGTCTGACCAACACACAAAGATAAGTTTTCTTTGTTGTTTATTATCATTAAACTTGACAACATCAAACATCTAAAGAAAGATCAAATAAAATCAGATTTACATACATATGAAATAGCAGAATAAATGTGCCCTCCCCCTCTTGAGAAAAAAGAACCCAAAGAGTTAATAACCCAAAGGTCAAAGGTTTGCACTTTTACAGAATAGACAGTAAAGAAACTAGTTCCTACTTTATGCTACCCAGTAAAGTAAACAAGTTTAAGCAAAATCCAAGGTTGGTAAAATTCCTGTAACAAAGAAAGAATATTCACTCTTTCTGTCATACAGTGACCACTCAATCACGCTTACTTACTCTTGGTGATATCCCTTGGAAATACAATTATCCTGAATATAAAATTGCCAGGTTATTTATGTCCCAAATTGGCCCCAGTCCATCCTCTAACAAATAAGACCAGCGAGGTGAACGCCAAATCTGGTGTGTGTTTCTCCTGGATGAATAAATGTCACTGCGAATAGTTGATGTAGACAATGTGATCTTGAGGTTCACAGTTAAAAGAGGAAAATACTTCCAGTATTGGGAAACATCTGGTTGCTAAAAATGTTACAATTGATAAATGATGATAGTCCTATCGGCTGGCTCTATGGTAGAGTGCCGATTCTGAAACAGCGTAAATTCTGGATGCTACACTTAAAAAAAAAACGACTGTCAGAAGTCGGGATAAAGAGTATTTTATCCACAACCCAGTGGGCTGATAAAATGGAAAACATATTGCTAGTTTATTTTGCAAGTCCAGTTAAATTTACAAGTTACAATGTTTCTCATGTATCTTTGGCTCACAAATGAAATTGGTGACGCACAAGCCAAGAAAAAGACAACATTAACCAATCAGCAAATGATGAAAAGACCAAAAGACCGCTGTACGCCCTTGATCAGGTCTGCAGAAATATATAAAAAAAAATATTTGTGGAAAAATGCTACTATTCTATATAGCTACATATATGCACAGGGACGGAGACAAGACGATCTCTTATCCACTCCGTCAGTCCTGATCAAAGTTAAACGGCACAGGTGTCTTTAGCCTATCCTATCGCGCATCGCTTAGCTAGCGCTGCGTTTCTAGGTCGGGTGAAGGTATGCACTCTCCCCGCCCCTTTGCTCGCGCTTTAACGATCAGCGTACAATGTCAATTATTATTCAATTATCCATACGGGCACTTACATAAATATCGCATGTCGTTAATAGCTATTAAATTGTCGGCGTCCGTTTCTCATCGTACGTTATTAAATAATAGTCACTTACAATAAATACACAAAATGAAATATAACGTGAATTCTTTTCTGCCACTATCAGTCGTGCCTAGCATATATATATATATATACACATATATATATATATGTCAAATAAAACCGTCTCTTCTTGTGTGAGGAAGCGGGTGGTGAAAATTAACATTATATCTGAACATCTGATACAAAATAGCTACGCGTTATTTATTTCACTAGTTCTAACAGCTATAAAGTCTAAGTGAATTGTAATGGTAAAAACTTAATCGCGTAAACCTAATTTCTATTACCAGAAAATCAGAATGACAATCCCCACGAATGCTATTACCACATCTTCCACAATGGTTCTAGAACTACGTGCTTAGACTATCCAAAAATTCTTAGTGACAACTGATAGCAGGTTTAAGAAGACGCAGTTTATATATATTATTGTTTCTCTGATCTATAGATGTTGCTACTTTTCACACTATTGTGTATACCAGAGAATCAGAAACATGAGTTCCCCAGATAAAAGTTTACGGTCGGCCTTTCTCAGGCGTTAGGCCGCCATCAAAGACTTAAGTCCGTGTAACAGGGTTCTCGAAGATTTTGCAAGCTTCTGAAGATCAAAGAGCCCCGGTTTTCCCTGCCTTGCCTCTGTGTACGGACTTCAAAAGGTTCGGTGTTGTTCACGGGCGGGATGTCAGGTATCGCATGATTGACATATCAGTTCGCGTGAGAAACTTAGGTAAACAAATCTGATTCGCTACCTGTTATGACTGGCAGGTCACGAAAGTTTGTAAACCTTGTGTTAGCTCGTGTTAAACACAGAAAAAGAGGCAGGACTAAAAAGTGAGTAAACACAGACTGTAAATGCATGGTTTTGTTAGCAAATCATAGAACGCTAACGGGATTACAAAGGCTGTCAGATTACTGTATGCTATATTTTCATTATACGTCACAGTTACCATGGTAACCAAAAAAAAAACATCCACCATATTGGATTTTTAACTAATTTTCAAGAAAATATATCACATGTTTCCTGTTGTCCAAAGTTTATCAAATTGCACACACATGATGTGACTGACAATTAAAAAAATTGTACAGAAGCTTATTTTGATAAGTTTTAAATTCTATTTTCAATGATTTAAAAAATGCACTATATTTGTATGAAAAAATTTATTTAAAAAACATTATTAAGCATATAAAAAAGAAATTACCAAAATATCCAAATTCTTTTCTGTACAAATAAAGATATATATGTGTACTACATGCATGCCAAATTTTATAATGGTCTGTCTGATAGGTTGTTAGTTTTGCAATTTTTTGTTAATAAAAAGTTAATTTTAAGAAAAATACATTTTACTAATCGAGGGCCTTGTCTTCATTGCGCACGGACAACCCAATCATTGCTCCTTAGATCACACAAGGAGGATCTGAGCACAGTGCACGAACTCCTTATCGCCTGCGAGAATCCCAATGTGTGTATATAGGATTCCCACATTCTATAAATATTTTTGTGGTGGATGAGTTTCTTATTATTACATTTTTGCCAGGGCTTTATGATCTACTTTTTACGATTTCCAACTCCAATGGATTTTCAGCGTTCGCAACAAGCATACGGGACCTCCTTTTTTTTCGCCCAAATCCGAGAAGGCTAGGTATCCGGTCTCACTACCATGTAGACCAGGGGAGAGTATTACATCATTGGGAGCACCGGTTCTTAAAAAAAATCCATAAATTATATTCCCCCTATTGAGAATCGAACCCAGTACCTTTAGAATACGAGCCGGGCGCCATACCTCTGAGCCACACCGACCCCAGAGAGCTGGCATATGTGTAATATGCAAACACGCTGAAATCTTACTATAATATTAATGTGTCGTATCGTATAGATCGCCATGCGGCTCGAGGGCTATTAAGAGTTAATGTACTTACTGATTCTTACATTCTTGTACATTCAGTCTTAGTAAAATTTGGCTCTCTTCATTGAATGTACTTTATTAAGGTTTGCTGGCTCCCATATTCCTTAAGGAGCGAGAATTAAAATGATAAACACTCGACATGCCTGCGTAGTTGCCGAGGGGTCTCTGATGACACAAAAAGAAAGTAGGACTACTGTCCCCCAAGTATGTCGTAAGAGAAGACTACGGTATTTTGAGGTTGTGCATGGGGCGGGCAACCTCATCATGAAAAATAATTGCGACAGAAAACACCGCTAGTTTGACCTTATTGTAGGCTATACGGTAGAGGTACTCTCATCGCGGATACGGTCGTAGGGAATTAAAGTGTTAGAGACTTCGCTATACCAGGTGAAGCTTTATGAGGTGAATTGACCAGATCCGTCCTTGCGACCTTTGTATTCCCTAACTAAAAAGTAGAGTCATGTACCCATTGACAGCTGGGTAGACTGGAGCATGAAGTTATCCCTTTCGAACCGGCTATCTCTGCCGCAAGAGGGAAGCGCTGTAACCACTCTACCAATCGGACATTTTTGTATTTGGTAAGTTTCACTAAATTTATTATCGCCTTTCCCCCCCTCCCTTTCCTCCTTTTTCCAGCATTGTTCTCGGCGGAACAGCTAGAAGGTACAGTGATAACAGATGACTGCATGGGAGCCGCACTGGTGTAATGGTTACCACACTGCGCTGGCGATCGGATGATCCAGGTTCAAGCCCGGGCGAGGACATTTGAATAGCGTCGTCGACCGGGACTTGGACTGGATTAATTCGAGCCCTGGCGAAGACATTTGAAGAAGTGTCGTCGACCAGGGACTGGCGGCTCCTGAGCCGACCCAGCTCTAATGGGTACCCTCCAAAGACGGCGAGTATCTGCCTGAATGTCGAGTGGATACCTGTCAGTGTACAGGGAAAAAAGGGATACTCACGTAAAAATCAGGTTAGATATACCAACCGAAGATTCTCGCCTCGAGTAACAGCAGGCGTACGTTTAAAAAAAAAAAAAAAAGGTGACTGCATTACACCAGATATTATTTGAACACAGTGTACTTTCTTCATCATCTGTCAGTTCCGCAAGTAGTAAATGCCTTCAACAAACTTACACCAAGTCTTCCTGTCCCTTGCCTTCAGCACAAGGTCTTTCTATGTCTACTTCATCCCTTTTCATGTCTATCTTCACTGTTGTCAACCTCTACCTCTCTTAACATGGGGATTCCAGAACAAGGACTGCCTTGTAAAACCATCAGTAGGTTTCCTGGGGAAAAAATTTGTATTGTTTAGTAATTTTGCTTTTATTAATCTGTGTTGCAGGACTTAAAATCCACTATTAGGACTCTGGCCAAGTTCATAGATGTGACCTTAACAAATGATCAAGTAGAGGAGATCGCTAAATTCGCTGAGTTCAGAGCCATGAAACAGAAATTCAAAGGGCTATCCACTGACAAACTCATACGAAAAGGTAGTATTGAGTGAATAGCTGCTCTCCTAAACTGGGTTTTGTTTTCTGTGTGAAAGAGATGTGGAGAAAAAGGATTCAAGTAATACTAAAAAAAAAAAAAAAAAAAAAAGAAAAGAAAGCTACTAAAATAAATTAAGTTGAATGAAAATACCTCTCCACATGTAAGCCTACCTTGCTGTTTGTTGGAGAGCTTGAGTGCCCCAATGATCCAGGGAGCTATGCGGGCGGGAGTGTTACTCCTGGCAGGTTCAACCAAGCCGGACAGGTCCTTTGTGAGGGGTCAGACTAAATGGGTTGAGGAGTAGGTGTAACCCTATAGGTGTAGATGCAGAACCCACCGGCGAGTGGTACAAGCTCTGGTCTGCACCAATCCACCCCCACTTCATGGGACAAATGCTTTCTTGCCTCATTCTTCACTGTTTGTCCTCTATCCTTTAAAGCCTGCCAAAAAAAAAAAAAAAATCAGTGCAGGAGGAGCACGATAGTCTTGGTTGACAATCCACCTAAGAGAAGGACAACTTCACACAAACCCGGGTAGGAAAGACTCGTTAGTCCGGAAAAACAGCTTTCCTAGGAGAGACAATGATGTCCTAATCTTCACACTCAGGCAGCTGAGTGAAAAGGCGCTTGAGTACAAGAGTGAGATCCATTTTTGTTTCATAGATCTGGAAAAGGCGTTTGACAGGGTCCCCTGGAGCAAACTTGGGACTGTTTGGCAAGGAAGAACATTCCAGCACCTCTGATTCATGCTATACAGAGCTTCTACAAGTCTTGCAGAAATTATGTGAGGACAGCAAACTATAAGTCAGAACAGTTCAGGACCACCACTGGTGTAAGACAAGGCGATATCCTGTCACCTTATCTTTTCATACTCCTCATGGACGATGTCATCAAGGCATGTAAGGAGAGAACAAGAAAGTATTCAGGGGGGGACTGGAAGATGAGACAGGTCTGTATTTCAGAGCTAGCATTTGCTGATGATGTTGCCCTGATTGCTAAATCAGAGACACATCTCCAATCCAACCTGCAAGTCTTGAAAGAAGAGCTGGAGAAGAGAGAGATGGTCATAAGCAGCTCCAAAACAAAATCCATGGTGATATCACGAGAAGAAAGAAAACATCAGATTAAGTTGGGAGAACAGGTCCTGGAGCAGGTCGACCACTTTAAATATCTCGGAGCTATTATAGACCGAAAGGGGGGCATCAAAGAAGAGTTGGCCACTCGAAAAGCAGCGGCTGGGAGACTTTATCAGGCCATAAATCGAGGATTCCTCAGTAAGAAAGAGGTTGGTAAGAAAACGAAGATGGTTGTATACCGCTCCACCTATGTCCCAGTCTTGACATATGGATGCGAGTCATGGGCAATGACTAAACCCACAAAAGCCAGATCCAAACATCAGAAATGAGGTATCTGAGGAAGATGGTTGAAGTAACAAGAAGAGACATGGTCCGCAACCAGACGATACGTCAAGGCCTAAAATCCCACCCGCTGCAGACCCAAATAGAACAGTCCCAACTAAGATGGTTTGGCCATGTCTGCAGAATGGGAGAAGATCGGCTACCACGACAAGCATGGGAAACAAAGAGCCAGGGTTCCAGACCTCCAGGACGACCCAGCGTCCGCTGGGAGGACAACATTCGACAATCTTTGAAGGACCGAGGACTAGAATGGAACCAGGCCAGGAAGAAGACAGCTGATAGAATAGTCTGGCGCTCTCTCTTCCAAACCTCTACACCTCACGGTAGAAGGGGAACGACTAAGTAAGTAAGTAAGACAATGATGTCAAACAACTGCTGCCTTGCAGGAAGGTCACGGAAAACCAGATTCTAGGGAAGCAGTCCCGAACAAATGCATGCTGAAGACGGATGCACAACATAGTGCAACGCAAACCGCCTTGAGATGACAGACACAAATATGACTCAACGAGATGGTGCTCGACCCAAGGAGACCCGCCAGGTGGGAAAAGTGCCGGACCCCTTTCCTCTACGGGGTCCACCCAAGCTACTGGTGGTCACCTATCTCCGCATCGTGCAGCCAGGGAGCGGAATATTACGGAAAATGCGACTGGCCAAAACACCCAGGAAAGAACACTCAGTATACTCCAATAGAATGCAGAAGGTGTCCTAAAGAAGAAACTACCGCTCGTTAAAAAATTACACGATGAACAAATTGACATTGCCTGCATTCAAGAAACATACCTAAACTCAAACAACAGATTTTCTGTAAGAGGATATGAAACCTTCCGGCTTGATAGAGAGGGACACGGGGAGGAGTACTCATGTTAATCAGAAACTCCTTGCCTAGCAGAGAGCTTTCTGTTACTACTAATGGTCAGGCAGAAATTATAGGAGCTGACATCACGATAGATGACCAGACCGTTAGAGTGTACAACCTATATTCCCCCCCCCCCCCCCCCCCCCCCCCCCCCCCCCCCCCCCCCCCAGATAGAGATCTTTCACTAGCCACAATGGAGATTAGGCGCACCAACTGCCTGGTTGTTGGTTATTTCAACAGCCATTCAGAAAGGTGGGGTTACACAGAGGCCGATATCCGTGGCATTGAGGTAGAGGACTGGGAGATTGACTCAAATCTGCAACTCACCAATAGAGCAGATGATACACCCAGCTTCTATTCAAGAAGATGGCAATCAACCTCAACACCCGACCTTGCCTTCTCAACAGGAGACATCAACCATAAGATCGAACTCATTGTGCTCAACCAATTGGCAGGCAGTGACTATAAACCGATCAAACTAATGATTAATATGGAACATACACTCCACTTCCATAAGCCATTACCCAGCTGGAACTACAAAAATGCCAACTGGAACAAGTTCTCAGCACTAACAAATGAATACTGTGGCTTGATAAACATCCAAAACAAAAGAATTGGAGAAATAGCTGACGGATTTAATAAAGCAGTTCTGAAAGCTGCCCTAGAATCAATACCACGAGGGGCAAGAAAAGATTATAAGCCGTACTGCACAGAAGAACTCAAAGAACTGGAAGAACGGGTAACAGGGGCCAGACATGTAGCAGAAAAGGACAAAACAGTTGGGGCAAACATCGCCTACAAAGCTCTCTGCAAAATACAGGAAAGCGTTAAACTGTTCAGCCAAAAATAGCTGGATCAAAACAACAGAAAGTCTTAACCTTGACAAAGATGGAAGAAAATTATGGAGGCTCACCAAAGCCTTAAATGACGAGGAATGCAAAACTAAGGAAAAAGCCCTACAACAAAATGAGAAAATACTCACAAAGAAAGAAGCAGCAAATTTCTTTGCTCAAAAATTCTCACATGAGAGCCAGATAAATGTTCCACCTGGCAGAAAACAGAAAATTATCAAAGAGTAAGAAATTTACCAAAATATATCAACTGTTCCAGAAGAGTACATGACATCAAACCTCACCATGAGAGAGCTAGAGGCAGCCATTGTATCCCTTAAGCAAAGAAAGTCACCTGGAAAGGACGAGGTAACAAATGACATGCTTAATGGAATAGGGCCTAATGCCAAGAAAGCCCTCCTCAAGATTATGAACTATAGCTAAATAACAGGATAGTTCCTGTGGCCAAGATACCAGCTAGGGTAGTAAATCTTTCTGACACCGCAACCAGCCAACACCACTAAGAAGTATTTAAGTCATAACTGACTAAGTGGACGAAATACAGTTTATTTTGGACAGCACGTAGCTCCACAGGTAATACAGTTTAAGCCAACAATATAATGGCATATAATCGACAGTCAGTCCATGTCAACAAAGCTGTCATTTTTTGTCGCAATATGGTTTTATATTTTATTAGTAACCACAGAACTCAATTTTTAAAAACTTTAACACGCAGGAGCTCAAACACGTACGTCCACTCGCCATGACACACAGTCCTCTCTGCCACCGCACTTCTGTCCCTCTAGTCTCACGTGAGCCAGCCAAGCATATCGGCATAACGTAGCTCACCCGTCTTTTCCAGTGACCCGTATAAAATAAACAAACAAAGAGCCCCGCTGAACTAAACCTATATTAGGCACACTTGTTATGAATTTTACTCATAACAGCTGGTACCACATGTGGTGCTGATGAGAATATTCTCAAAAAGCTGTATACAGGCAGACTCCAAAACCAAGCAGCACGTATTATAACAGGGGCCCTAAAATCCACAAAAATCAACCATATGGAAAACATTACAGGGCTACAGTCAATGGAGGACAGACGTGACAGCAGAGTCATACAACAAGCTGAAAAATGTAAGAGACTCGAAGGACACCCCATGTTTCAAAGAATGAATAGGCTAGGAAGAGGCAGGCTTAAGCGAACTAACTTTGTGGCCCAAGCAAAAGAAAAAAATTAGCAAAAATACTACGCTAGCAAGCTCAGTTGCAAAGAAAATACCAACAAGCACAACTATCCCACTGTGGACAATAAGATGCTTTCCTGAGCTAAAATCTGATATTCCAGGCATTGAAAGTAAGGGAACATAGACAGAAAAACAAAGAAAGTGTATAGCAACCAAGTATATTGACCAAAAATTCCAAGCAAAGCTTTGGACACATGCATATACTGATGGTTCAGCAAAAAATGCAGTTGAAAATGGGGTGCCGGCATCCTCATAAAATTAAAGAATAGAATCCACTCTATGACAATTACCACTGGCAAATACTGCAATAACTTCAGTGCTGAAGCAGAAGCTCTGAAACAGGCAGCGGAAACTCTTATTGAATGCAAAGCACAGGCAGAAAAACAGATAGTAATCTTTACAGATGCCCTCTCAGTAATAACAGAGCTGAAGAGCCACTATGCTAAAGGATTGAAAGATCTGATAATCTCCCTTGAAAGACTGGCCAAATGCTTCAACAAGTGCACAATCCAGTGGATACCAGCCCATTGCAACATACCAGGAAATGAGGAGGCAGACAAACTTGCTAAGGAAGGAGGTGCCTTACAACAAAATGATATAGAGACAACTTACGCAATGGCAAAGACTACTATAAAAGGCTACATTCAAGTCCAAATGGGAAAGAGAGTACCCGGGCCATTTGAAAAATGATGCATGTCATCAACTATCCAGGAAAGAACAGATCAACATTTTTCGGCTACGGACTGGACACAACAGATTGAGATACCATCTATACCACAAATACAAAATTGGTGCAAGAGGACTCTGCACCTGCGGTACCAGCCCGATGACAGTCGAACACCTGCTGCAGTACTGCCCAACCTACAGTAATGAACGGAGTAGCATATGGCAACAACCCACTTCTGTCTACGAAAAACTGTTTTGAGATGTCGGGAACCTTGAGTTGACTACTGCCTTTATTAGAGTCATAAATGTGGAAGTCTGAAAGCGAACGAGGAAGAAGAAGAAGAAGAAGAAGAAGAATTAAAATACGCACACGATTTTTATTCGTGTCCGACGTAAAATAAAGGCCCGTGATATCGGTTATATTATGACGTATGTCCGGTATAAAAGACCTTTCGGTCTGGTGTACATTTTAATAAACATGACTCCTTTTTTTTTCCTTTCTGTCTATTATTTTTCCGTTATACCCTGTTCAACCAAAACGGTTATATTTGGGGTATATAGGGTGTTAACTTATTCTATGTAGCACGTTTATAAACATGACCGAGCGCGGACTAGTATGAGAGAGTGACAGAATGTTACAGTTAGGGTAAGATAAAATGTAAGAGATCGAGAAAACATATATTTAAGCTGTTTTACATTGATGCACTGCATACTTTCCATACGAGAACTTTCTTTTTTTTTTTTTTCTGTTTGAAAAAAAATAAAATATCAACAAAACTAACATTTAACACATTGATGTAGGGGATATAATTAGCTAATTTGCACGCATTTAATAGTATCTCCCCTTATTATATTTGAATTACGTCCATTGAAAAGGCAACCTACACTATATAACCTCTTTGAAATCACATTTTCCTTCGACTTCAAACTCGATGTGATGCATTTATTTCTCTAAATCTCCTGCAGGTGAGGTAGGAGATTGGAAGAACTGGCTGACAGAAGACCAGGCCAGGGAGCTAGACATTAGAAGTAAAAAGTACTTGTCGGGAACTCACTTTGAGCCCATAGATCACCTGTAATGCTCTGTGTGGGAGGTCACTGACATAATACAGCTATGCATCATCTTTGTGACTTATTATTGGAAGCAAGAATACAAAGTGTTTACAACTCACCAGAATAATAGTTCAGATCCAGCAGAACACAGAATATTGTTATACTGGTTTTCATTACTTTTTGCTTTTAACTCTTACGGTCAACTTTTGCAATGAATCGGCTTGGGAGCTGAAGTTTGTGTCCTCGAGTCAAGTGTATCGCATTGGCTTCTGTGATGTTGTCTATCCATCTGCCTCTTGGTATCCCCTCCCGCCTAAAATCAGATCATCTATTGTTATAGAAGCGTTCTTATAACTGATCGGATTCACGTGAGTTGGCCAATCAATCAATGCCATTTTACTCCACAAAAAGCACAGGCCTTCAACAAACACACGCCAAGTCCTCCTGTCACGTGCTATCATTTCAAGCTCTTTCCACATCTTCCTCATCATTTTCATTTCTGTCTCCAATTCTCTTCTTCGTGTTTTTCTTGGTCTACTTCTGCCTCTATTACCATAGGGATTCCATAACAAGGACTGCCTTGAAGTGCTATCACGAGGTTTCCTCATTATGTGTCCTATACATCACTATCGTCTTTTTCTAGTCTCTTGTTCTACTGGCACTTGTCTGGTTCTTGTCATCAGTTCCACATAAGTGATCTTGTCGTAACACGTTTATCCTTCTATTCTACTCAAGCACAAATTTTTAAAAGTCTGTACCTTTTTTGGTTATTGTTTTGACTGTTCTCCATGTTTCAGAGCTATAAAGAGTTATAGCTTTATGACTAATTGTGACAAGGATTAGTAATGATATTCTTACTCATCTAAGCTCCGATTGAAAGCTCTTGACGGCAAAGACATTAATTCTTATCAGTTTTCTTCATTTCTAGGTATCCTCTCTCCATTTCTCCACCTTTCTTTAAATCTCGTCATCTCTCCCAGGTTTATTTCTACGTTACCACTTTCTTTCTTTGCTTCCGTCCAATATTTTTTAATGCACTTTATTTGTTTCTTAAACTGACAAAAAGTAGAACCCGTTGATGTACAGTTTTTTTAATAACATAGTTGACCCAGTTAGATTAAGTAGGCTGTAGTAATTTCATTAACAAAACGTAGATGCTTCTCTGTAAATTTTCTTTCAATTTTGTTCGACAAATAAATGTCTGTATTTTGATGATGCTGTTTTAACAGATAAAGGTAAAGGAAGTACCATAGCAAATACTGATGTAGGGCAGTGAAGTGTCAGAGACTCCACTATACTAGCTCCAGCATCGAGAGGTTGTGGTGAATAGTTCCCTTACTCTCTGCCTTTTCCTTTCTAACTCAAGAACAGTCAGATGCTTCTTTACAGCTGGGTAGGCTGGAGCGTGACGTCACCGCGTTTTGAACCCGGCGCCTGTGCCACGAGAGGGCAGCGCTCTCACCACTCTGCCTAATGGGCGCTCCGTTATAATAGACACATGCGAAAATACATACAGAAGTGTAAGAACTCAATTTGAGCATCAAGAAAAAATTTACAATAATTTTCTCCTTCCAAAAGACTCCGCCAGAATAAAGAGATTACATTAAAACATATTCATAAATTCTATTCATCATCATCTCATCTCAGCCCGTAACCCGTCATGGGTCGTAGGGGTGCCATGGTGGAAGCATCAGCAGATAGGGTCCTCCACTGCTCTCTATCCTCAGCAATGCGTACAAGTGTGGAAAAACCGTGTCCTGCCCATTCTTTGATGTTATCAGCCCAGGATTTTCTCTGCCTTCCTCTTCTCCGTTTACCTTCGACTGTTCCCTGAAGGATCGTTTTCGAAAGGGAGTCATGACGAGTTACATGCCCAAACCAGGCAAGCTTTCGACGTTTCACTGTTGACAAAAGTGGTTCTTGGTGGCCTGCATAGGTGTTTATCTTCTCTCTAACATAGACATTTGTTTTGTGCTCTTTATAGCAAATGCGCAAAATTCTTCTATAACATTTATGCTCGAAAGCCTGAATCCTTCGCTCCGTATCTGAAGTGAGTGTCCAGCTCTCACACCCATACAAGAGAATAGATAATACAAGTGATTTGTATAATTTGATCTTCACAGGAAAACTGATGTTACTTTTCCAGATCACATTCAACCTTGTCATGGCAGCTGAGGCCATCTCAAGTCTTGTCTTGATTTCTTTAATTGATCTTCCATCACTGCATATAGTGGACCCGAGATATTTAAAGGTGTTAACTTCTTCTAACGTTTGCCCATTTAACGTAATGTTGGTCGGAACATGTTTCTTATGGCTATTCACCAATATCTTGCTTTTTTCTATATTAATTTCCATCCCATACGTTCTTGTTACTTTCTCCAGTCTAGAGGTAAGGTCTTGAAGTTCTGATTCTGATCCAGCTATAAATTCTATTACATTGGGACAATGATACCATCAGACCAAAGGCGGACTGAAAGTGCTCGGGGTCTATTAACAAAAAGGGTTATTGCCCCCTGATTACTGATTCCACATTGATTACTAATGTCTAAATCTCATCTGTGTGCTTTCGGGCAGCACCTATAATTTCCACACACACAAAAATGATTGGTATTTACATTCGTGATCCTCTTAGCTCTGAGACTTGACAGCTGTTGGCTTCTAAGACAGTCATATTGTTTTCGTCATTTATAGTATTCAGTATCCATATTTTCCTTGTTAACTAAAATGTTATAATCTATTTCACGCTCATTGCTATGTTACCATGTTATTCCGTTGCATTGTAATGCATTTTATTTGTTTCGTAAACTGGCAGAAAGTAAAACGCATTGATGCATAATTTTGTTAATAACATATTTGACCCAGTTAAGTTCAGTCGAGTGTAGTAAATTCTGTAATAAAACGTTGATGATCCTCTGTACATTTTCTTGCAGTTTCGTGTGACAAGTAAATTTATGTATTTTGATAACAATGTATTAAATGACAAACATGAAAAGACCTGTAGAAAGAAGAGAACTCAGTCTGAGCATCAAGAAAACAATTACAGTTATTTTATCCTGGTAGCAGACTCCGCCTAAAAAGAGGGATATCTTCCCAGGTTGTTGGGTTTACGGTTCAGCGTCTTCATATCTCTCTTGCCCACATCTTTGAATCTCAGCTGCGGTCGCTCGGCTGTTCTTTTGCCATCTGCCAGTTGTCCGTACAAAATATCATTGAGAATGAGACCGTCTTCCTTACTGCGGACATATCCAAGCTAGGGAAATCTGCGTGTTTAAGCAGTGTATACATACTTTGAAGACCAGCACGTGACAGCACTTCTACCTTAGTCACTTTGTCCTTTCTAAAAATACCAATGATGTGACATAGACACCGTAGATGGAAAGTGTTGAACCTTTTTTTCTTGCTTAGCATAAGTTGTGCTTGTCTCGCTGCCATGTAGAAGCGATAAAGAGATTACATAGATAGTCCTCCTTTCCCCGGTCTGAAGTTACCATAGCTGAAATGCATTTGAATTTGTAAAAGCGCTATATAACTAGGTGGCAGATGGCAGGCCTAGTGATGTAATTCAAGGTTTACAAGTTCTCTTTTATTTATCTTCCAAGTTATTGACTTATTGATAAGTGTGTGTACTGGCCATCTCCGCCAGAGATGTTGATTCTTGGATGAGACACTTTTCCTTTTTTATTTAACTCAGAATCCGTTCCGTTCCTTCTTCGATGTTACTAGTGACTTCGTATAGTGGTAATTTTAAATAGACATGGCCTACATACAGCAATGATCAAAAGATGAAATCAAATCCATGCGTATCCGTCAAAACATTTATTTACATGGTACTATTACCCAGCATGGCAAGTTATTCATATAATAGAGCTCGTACATAATCATATCAGAGGTACTTCGTACATAAGCTCTATATCTCGTGAACATACATATTCTTTCTGTGACATTTTGTAATCTCCATTAGACTTTCTTAGTCTTCCCAAAATCTGTTACTGTTTATTCTCAATTTCTATGCTCCAGATAATGTAGCATTCTTAAGTTCAACACCAAGACAATCCCAAGAAGCAATAAATAATTTGTGTCATCTCTCGGTTAAAATAGGTCTCCAAATAAATGCCTCTAAAACTAAAGCTATGAACTTTTCTAACGAGACCTTTGATATCATCTTGAACGGGGAAAAAACTACAGAAATTGAAAGTATCAATTATTTAGGCAGTAAAATGACTCAGGATGGTGACACAACAAGAGAAATCCATACTAGAATTGCTTTAGCAGCTAGGGCCTTCACTTGATTATCTAACATTTGGAAATTACGATCATTGAATATACATACCAAGCTTCGTCTGTTTAATTCAAATGTTATCTCAGTGTTAACATACGGCTATGAGAGTTGGAAAATAACAAAATCATTGGAGAACAAGCTGAATACATTCGAGAACAAATGTCTTAGAAAACTCATGAACATCAGTTGGAAAGAATTCAAGACTAATCGACAAATAAGAGAAGACTCTAGGCAAGAAATATGTCTCCGACTATATAAGGAAAAGACGATGGTCATATATCGGTCATGTCCTACGAATGCAAAACAACAGAATACCACTACAGGCGCTCACTTGGGTTCCTGAGGGTAAGAGGAAAAAAGGAAGACCAAAAGAAACACTCAGAAGAACAATAATAAGAGAAGGAAGAACGTTGGGCCTAAATAATGTGCAAGAGCTAAGAGGAGTGGCGTCACAACGAACAACCTGGAGAGCACTGGTTTCTGCCTTATGCGCAGTGTTTGGTGCTTAAAGTATTTATTATTATTATATCAGCATTTCATACTCATTGTATATGTACTTATATTCTCCCTGACAAACTAGTCAGACCTGTCTCTACTACAGTTCCTGAAAGCAAAATTCAACTCATACATAACATATCAAGGTTCCCAGTCATATACTTACATGCGAGAGCATGTTGGCGGTTCTCATATGGAAGTCGACTCTCACAGTCGCTTAAATGTCGTATCTATTTCTGAATAGATCATACTTTGCATATCGTGACTTCACGATGATACACATAGTTTTCTTCCAATAGTTCATAACCATTCATTTATACATAAATAGTCGTAAAGTGCTTGACCAACTGTTGATTCATAAATGGTCACAGTATCTTCATATCACCTGTTTCTTCACTTAGTCATTGATACAGACGATCCGGTTAGCATAGCATGTCTGTGATCAAAGTATCATGGAAGCTGCTTTAGACAGTGGAATATCGAATGAATAAATGATGTTCAAAATCGCTGTCCATGACTGGATTGTTCTGGTTCTCATTCGTTGATTATTATCGTGCTGTAATTATTTGAAACGCAAATGTGTGAAAAGGATAACTAACAAGTGAATCGCTCAATGATCAACTTAATAAGTCCGCCTTGTTAGAGTCCACGAGAAAACAGTTTATTACGGAAGAACACACATATTTGACGACATCATTAATATAGTTCATGGTAAGCATATATGACAAATTGAATACTTGCAAACATCCTATTATGGGTCCATGTCGTACTTGAAAAACTGTCAAACGAACATCATGGCTATATACTTGCGCTGCTGGGTTTCAGACAACCGGTAGTGAGCGCATGTGTCTTGACGAGAATGAATCAACTACTTAATCATTTATCTCTTCATCAATTACAATGGACTGACCCGTGTCCGTACTTGACTAAAATATATATATGTGCAGTAGCATCATGCACAACCCTGTAAGGGTAACAAAATCCGTCTTCACTGCTTGACGGTCAATACAAAAGGGGTACGGTAACCTAGTCACCAAGCGTGACCATATCGACGCTAACACGTCATGACTTGACCGTGCATTTCGCGTTCATAACTCCGTAAAGTATAAAGATCAATTTATATTAATTCCATTGACCCTAAACATGCGCACTGCCAATTCTAGCAGACGCCATCAATAAAACTACCGTAACCATTCCCTGCCCGCCGTGGGATAAAAAATCTATTAGATAGATTTTTTTTACTACCTTACTCAATTATATGAAAAATTTAATAAAAACCCGACATATGGCCTACGATATTCTGTCTAGAACAGTGTCGTGGTCATGTCGATAATACATAAGTCATATAACATTATTAAACAAAGGGATGTCAACTGTCGCTAATAATTAGCTATTGAACTATTGAAGACTGTTGTGAGTGAGTAATGAAGTGTTATGTAAAGAAAATTATTCTAACTAATTAAAATTAAACTAATCAATGATAGTAAGTATGTAATGTATTAATTAATTAACATCTAATTAAAGAACCTGATAGATAGTGTCATAATAAAAGACATGAGAAGTAAGGACAAATAAAGTAAAGAAAGAGAAAAAAAATAAAATATAAATTAGTTTAGTTATGTGTGTTTACAATTAATTATTAGTGTCGTGTAATTACAACATAATTAACTTAATGATATAATGATAGAAAATAACATATTAATACATTTCATGTGAACATCTTAACTAAATGCATATAAAAGCTATCTCATTTATACATAAAATATTTAGAGTATTTGCTTGTGTGATTTTTTTTTTCTTTTTCATCATTTCTTTCTTTGACATATTTTCTTCTCTTTTTTTTTCTCATTATTTTTAATCACACTTCAATTTTATTATACTCTTCATTAATTTAATAACTATTAAACTTAATGTCGGATGTGATGATCCATCCGTCGTTATGTCCCTTGCGAATCTATGGAAAGTTCCTTAGAAATTTAATACTGTTCAACTAAACTTCGTTCCAGATTGAATATAAACTTGATCGTTTTGAGTTAGTCAATTTCTGTAACCTAACGTTATATGTCCAGCTTGGATTCATATCGTATTCAAGACCATATTGTAAGGAGTTAGAGAACGATTGGACACTAACCAAAGTCCAAACGTTAGAAAAGACCATCGAAATTTGTTTCTTGCTATCACGAATTTTCTTTTGGAAACTGAATATCTTGAATGATTGAATTCGAATTATTTGAAATGTTTTTCCATATAGAAGTGGTTCATATCAATTTTGTCGCAGGAATCAGTTAGAGTTCCAAAATCGCTCTTGTTTAGCCGTTAATCTTTTAACTTGTAGACAATAATTATTCGACTTCCGTTGGGTGTCTTGAAAGTGCATCCGCCAGAATGTTTTCTTTTCCGGGTATAGCTTCGATGACAAAGTCATATGGCTGAAGTAGAATCGAAAACCTGGCAAGTTTGGGGCTTTTGTGGTTAGAGCGTCGTAATTAAGCAACCGCCTTCTGGTCGGTTTGAATGGTAAAAGGCGTTCCCAACAAGAATTTTTCCAACCTTGTGATTGCCCAAACAACTGCCAGCAACTCCTTGTCAACAGTGGAGTATTTCGTTTCAGGCGATTTCAGTTTTCTTGAAATATACATAGTCGGATGAAGTATATCGTTGCGATATTGAAGTAGGCAAGCTCCGATACCGTAATTACTGGCATCTGTTCGAAGAAAAAACTTTTTGTTAACATCTGGCAACCGTAAAATTGGTGGCCTAGAGAAGATTGTCAAAATGTTATTAAATGTTCTGTCACAGTCTGTTGTCCACGTAATTTTATTTGGTTTGTCTTTTTGCAATAATGAAGACAAGACAGCAGTGATTGAAGACAAATTGGGAACAAATCTGCTAATAATACTGGACAAGACCCAGTAGACTTCGAACTTGTTTTTTTATTTTGTAGGACTGTTAACTTTTTAAAATTTTTGATACATTGTGGGGGAATGGTTTTGATACATCCAGACCCTATAATATGTCCTAAGAAAAATTATTTCGTGTAAAGCTATTTTGCATTTTACATGGTCTAGCTGTTAAGTTGTTAGATCTTAAAATGTCTAATACTGAAGTTAATCCTAACATGTGTTCATCAAATGAAGGACTAAATAGACAAATATCATCAATATATGTGATAATGTCAGATCTATCCGCCAAAATTGTTCGCATCATGCGAATGAACGTGGCTGGTGCATTCATTAGCCCAAAAGGCATCACATTCCCCTGGTAAAGACCTTGTGGAGTCGAGAATGCTGTATAGTATTTGGCGTGTTCTGTTAAGGGAATCTGCCAATATCCCTTGGTTATATCGATTTTTGTAAAATATGTTGCTGTAGAAAGACGAGTAAGTAGATCGTCAATAAGAGGGTGAGGTTCACTGTCTGCGACCGTCTGTGCATTACGTTTTCTGTAGTCAACGCAAAGACGTATATTATTGTCTTTTTTTCTAACGATAACTAACGGTGATGAAAACGGTGAGTTACTGTTTTCTATTATTCGTAATGCTAACATCTGATTAAGTTCCTGTGAAGTTTTATCTTGATAGTGAATAGGAACTGAATAAGGACGGAGTTTTATAGGTGTGTCGTCCTTCAGTATAATGTCATGAGAAATGACTGATGTACGACCTGGTATATCAGTCAAGACATCAGAATATGTCTCTAAGATTTTACAAACTGTAGTATGTTCTTGAGATGTTAATGAAGAAGAAATAGTGACATCTCTCCATGATTCAGAAGATTGTAATTCAGGTATAGGAAATGACATTTGGATTTCAGGAAATGATGATTCCTCTTCCTGAATCACCGAAAGATTAGAATATTGGCAAGAACCAGTAGCTTGATTGTCTAAATCCTGAAAAATAGATTGTAGATGTTGAGGACGAGTAAAGAACTCTTTCAGCATGTTTATGTGGTAAATTTTTTTCTTACCTTTAATGTCCAGTATGTAGTCGACGTCATAAATTCTGTCTACAACCTTATATGGACCGTTCCAAGTGATTAACAGTCTATTGTCCTTTTTTGGGAGTAATACGAACGCTTCGTCACCAGGAAATAACTGGCGTAATCGTCTATTTTTATTTTGGAACTGTCTAGATTTATCTTTTGCTGCTTCTGAGGAAGCTGTTGCTCTTTGACAAGCATCTATGATTTGTCTACGTAAATTAATAACGTATTCATAAGATGACTGGGTTTCCTGAGTCATCTTAGAGTCGAGTAGTAAGTCTTTGATCAGTCCCATAGGACCTCTTGGTAGAGCACCAAACACTAACTCGAACGGAGAGAAACCGGTTTGTTCATTCGGAACCTCTCTGTACGCACAAAACTGCTGGGATAGCCCTGTCCCAGTCTTGAGGGTTATCAACTGTAACTTTATGCAATAACTGTTTAATGGTGTGGTTGAGTCTCTCAACTGCGCCATTACTCATGGGATGGTACACACTACTGAAGCTTCTCTCTATATTAAGAGTTCTCATAACCTCTTTCATTGCGTCAGATACAAATTGGGGCCCATGATTCGAAAGTAATTTACTTGGGAACTCAATTCTAGAAAATATTAGGAACAAAGCATCAGCTATGTCCGATGTGGTTATATTTTTAAGAGGTATGGCCTCTGGCCATCGTGTACATAAGTCGATACACGTTAATATATATCTGTGACCTCTTGCAGTTGGTAGAAGTGGACCAATAATGTCCATTGCCATTTTATCAAAAGGCCGCACCGATATATCACATGCCTGAATGGGAGCATTATGGAACGCTCCACGAGACTTGACTTCCTGGCAAATTACACAGGAACGTACATACGATGATACGTCTCGTGATATTTCCGGCCAGAAAAAAGACGACAACACTCGAAACCGTGTGCGAGTGTAGCCCATATGACCCGCGCATTGGGAGTCATGTGCATGCCGTAATATGTATGTTCGTAAATTAGATGGTACCATGGCCTGTTGTTTCAATTTATCCTGGTCCATACAATTTCTAAGTAAGATATCGTTTTTAATAGTGAACCAATGCTTAATCTTATTGTTGACAGCAATGTCATCATACTTGTTTACCAATGTAAAAAATTTCTTTAAAGAATTATCTTCCCTTTGTTTGAGAGCAAACGAGTCTCTGTCAATTACCGATTTAGGTTCATTGTCAGTACAATCATCCACTTTGATACTTGGAGTATTCTCTTTTATTAATTCCTGAGCCTGAGCTCGTGTTGTTACCGCATTGGCCGTAGCCAAGTTTACTCTTTCCCATTCTGAGATTTCCTCAGGTGTGCAGTCCTTGCTGCCGTGGATACGTCCGATTGTGAGATCAGCAATAGGACTCTGAAGTAAACATACTTTAACTTGACCTGAAAAAATGGGGTGTTAATATCTATAATTGCCGTGGGATAATATTCAATGGTCCCACCAAAAGTTATAAAACGTACAAACTCATTAGTAGCATAGTGAGGATGTACTAGTGATTGCCGGATGCCGATCGTGGTTGACCCGGAATCTCTTAACACTGAAATTATGTTTCCATTGAACAGTCCTTTATTAAAAATCAGTGTCCCAGTTCCATCATTTGCAGTGAGACTAATTGCAGGAATAGTCTGTGTAATTCTCATAGGCAATTGGCTGGACTTCTGAAAAATAGCATGGCATTGTGGACAAACATTTGCCACATTATCAACAACACAACATGACGAAGATGAATGCGTTGGAATATCACTATTATGAACAATTGGGGTTGCATTGTTAGTCAATGCTGCCCCTGCAGTATGATCAAATTTATTTTGATTTCTGGAGGTAGCACGTTGTCTGTTATGACTACCTGAATGATCATTATTATTATTATTATTATTACCTCTGCCATTAAAACTCTTATTTCTTAGTCTGTAATTGTTATTACTATTATTATGCCACTTGTTATTACTATTATTGGCATTACCATTAAATGATTTATTCCAATTTGATTTGTTTTGATAACTATTGTTATATCTAAATTGAGGTGACTGGTTTCTAAACTGTTGTCTACCCCGGTTAAAATTCCCATTATTGTAAGAATTATTTAGTACTTGATAATCATTGTAATTATTTCTTCTATTTGAAAAATTTCTGTCAAGGCTCTGAGCTCTTGATCTTTCAAAACCATGATATGCCATATTGGAGGCAACTGGAAGTGGTTCCCTTACTTGTGTATTGAATATGCTAATATTGGGATGAGCAGTGCAGTAATTTATTGCCATTTTTCTAGTTCCTCTAAAGTCGGAGGTTTACGTTCCTGTAAGAAAGAAAAGAATGGTGAACTTACAGAAGATAGGACCTTATCCCTAAGGATTAAATCAACCAACTTGTCATAAGATTTTTCCACACCAGCAAGCTCGACCCATCTGTTGAATGTATTGCGTATATTCGCAACGAACCCTGTAAAGTCTTTATTTGATTCTGGCAGGAGAGTTTTAAATTTAATCCTACATCCCTCCTCGTCCAAATGAAATCGACGTAGTAATAAAGCCTTTATGGCATCATAATCACCAGCTATTGTTGGATCAACATTCTGAGCTGCGCTTGCAGGTGCACCATCTAAAAATTCACTACGTTTTAGTGCCCATACAGTTTTATCTAATTTATTAACCTCACAAATCTTCTCAAAACGTAAAAGCCAGGCCGATAAATCATCAACATTTAATCTGAATGTCGGTAATTTGAAGTGATAATTGCTTCTAGTTTGGTTAGGTGCAGATATATTTTGGGAATTATCACTATGGCTAGCAGTAGCATTTTGTGCCTGTAATTTCGCTGTTTCCAACCTGATAAGTGCCAACTCTTTTTCTTGTTGTCTTATAATTTCATCTTGCTTCCTTTTATTTTCCTCTATTTCTCTTATTCTGTTTTCTTTTTCAATCTCTTCCCTTTCCTGTTTTGCTATCCTTCTTGCTTCTTTGGCCTAACGTTCTTCTTCTTGACGCTTCAATTCAGCTTTTTTGTTTTTCTAATTTGGCCTCATGTTCTTCTTCTTGACGCTTCAATTCAGCTTTTTGTTTTTTCTAGTTTGGCCTCATGTTCTTCTTCTTGACGCTTTAATTCAACTTTCCTTTCAAGTTCCTCTGCCTTTTATTTCGCAAGTTCCGCCACTGTGTATGCTTCTAGAGCTTCTCCTCTTTTTCCAAAATCTTTACCAATTTTAACAAAATGGTCTAACGTAAGCATTTTGTAATTTAATAATCTATTTATTTAATTAACTATCTGTATTAATCAACAATATATATTACCATCAATTACCTATGTGTGCCCAGTGGCCAACGTAGTATTATGAATAGATTAATGTACCAAGTATTATCCACTATGCCTATTATATTCAAGGCAAACCCTCACTTTATAAGTATTTATCCATATATAATGCTATCATGCCCTAGTCATGATGCATAAAATGCATAAGCAGTCGTGAATTGGACTAGTACTGCAAATTGTTGCAATTAATTTATCAAGTCCATTTTTCTTTTTTTTTTCTGAAAATTAATCAAAATATTTATATTGTAATTTATCAAGTTCATTTTTCTTTTTTTTTCTGAAAATTAATCAAAATATTTATATTGTAATTAATTTACACTATTATTATTACATACTCAATTTATAAGTTAATACATACAAGACAATTAGTCAACTAAAATGTTACAAGACATTAGCACATCACAATTGACAAATGCAAACGAAAAAATGATTTTATTGAAACAAGCAAAAATCGGAAGTAAATGTTAAGAAGAAAAACTAAATCTAGGTTACAACACATACACATTAAATGATGACGTCACAGGACTCATAACTGACAAATATTTTACAATTATAAAATAAATGACAGGCAGATTAGAATGAACGGGATAGTTTACGAACAAGTTACGAAATGAATAAAATGAAACTCAATACAGCAAAATTACTACAAATATAACGTTACTTTACAACTAAAACATCTAAGGTCGAATTACTTCAGAAGCAAACACAGTATGCTGCTGGTAGATCTCAGCAGATGTTTCGCTAATGGAATTACTCAACGAATCCCTATTAGAACGGTTTTTAGATCTACTGACCATCTGAAAAGAGGTATTAGTCGATCTAAAAACTCCCAATCCAACCGCTCGCTTATATAAATAACAAATAGACAATCAATGACAAACGAAACATAAAACAATTAATTGCAGATAACATGCCCGAATAAAATGAAGTGGACTACACCTAGTTTTGATGAACCGACATAGGTTTCAACATTCACTTATCCTTTTGCGCCCAGTGATCTTCTTCAGTTAATGCCAGTATGCATCAACGGCCAACCAGGTACAGTGAGCTGAACTTCATCGTTTTGACGGGGTTTCCTCTTGATATTCTCCTTGCATCGATACTTGTAGCAGGACATTAGATTTGACTTTCGTAAAGCTGCCAATGGTTGTCATTGACTCGGTCGAAAAGGGTGATGACGTATATTTGACCTCTATTCATGCGCAGTGTGTCATAAAGTCATGTGAACGTATTGTAAACGTAAACAATCGTGTTGCAAAGAAATTTGTCGCTAGATCTAACCTGATGAAGGAGAAGATTTTCGTATCCCCGAACTGGCCTACCAGTTCTTTGATACAGACGATCCGGTTAGCATAGCATGTCTGTGATCAAAGTATCATGGAAGCTGCTTTAGACAGTGGAATATCGAATGAATAAATGATGTTCAAAATCGCTGTCCATGACTGGATTGTTCTGGTTCTCATTCATTGGTTATTATCGTGCTGTAATTATTTGAAACGCGAATGTGTGAAAAGGATAACTAACAAGTGAATCGCTCAATGATCAACTTAATAAGTCCACCTTGTTAGAGTCCACGAGAAAACAGTTTATTACGGAAAAACACACATATTTGACGACATCATTAATATAGTTCATGGTAAGCATATATGACAAATTGAATACTTGCAAACATCCTATTATGGGTCCATGTCGTACTTGAAAAACTGTCAAACGAACATCATGGCTATATACTCGCGCTGCTGGGTTTCAGACAACCGGTAGTGAGCGCATGTGTCTTGACGAGAATGAATCAACTACTTAATCATTTATCTCTTCATCAATTACAATGGACTGACCCGTGTCCGTACTTGACTAAAATATATATATGTGAAGTAGCATCATGCTCATAGCGACTTGTCGACATTGTGCTTCTGTGTTACCTCTCCTGTATACAAAATTCTACCTCGTGTAAATTATAAATTCAGTCAATACTTACAGCCAAATCGCCGAATTCCTTATGAAATACACTTTCTACAACTCACTGTGTCTATAGGTAACTTCTTAATCATATAACACTGGCTAGTGATGGCGGAACTTCTGAATATCTCTATATACCTATTCTCTATCTGTAAAACCACAGAAGGTACATCTTGTCAGCCCAGCGATCACACCTTCCTTCTTCAAGCACAAACTCAGGACTGCCCTAATGACCTCTGGTCATTTTTCCCTGGTGTGTTTTTCTCGCCACTTCTGATTCGCTGCTCTAAATTTTTTCACTTAAATTTATTGGTCGAGCTTTTTATTTACAACTCAAGACAATTACTCACTTTTAGTTAACGCGAGCCGATTTACTGAACTGTTGTCTGTTATTTCCATACATTATTTTCTTCCCTGTGAGCTGTCCTAAGCGTTTATTTGACCTTGCCAATAGCTTGAATAATGCTTGGGCAAACCCCACGGCGACAAATTTATGAATGTTTTATAAAGAGATTACATTAAAACATATTCATAAATTCAAATACACTAGGACAGTGATATCTTCGGACCAGGGTTGGACTGACAGTGCTCGGGGAGCCTATGGGCAGACAAAAATGTTTTTCATTGGACCTTGATAACCGATTCCAAATTAATTACTGACTCTTAAGTGTTTAAATTCCAGCGCGCGAAATGCCTAACGCTCATTCCTCCCCTGCCGCAGACGGGAAATACGTCATCATGACAAACCCAAGCAAAATCAGCGATCTAAAAGGTAGTCCCTCAGCAGATACTGTCGTAGGGGAGTGAAATGTTAGAGACTTCACTATGCTAGATCCAGCATCGAGAGGTGGGGTGATCAGTTCCCTTCCTCGATGTCTTTTCCTTCCCTAACTCAAGAACAAAATGAGGGTAGAGAGTGTCGATACCGTGAATCGAACCCGGCATTTTGGCGGTTAGAGACCAGCACTCTAACCACTCTGTTAATAGGACGCTCAGCAAGCATGGAGAAAACCGCATACATAAATACTTGTTGACAAACGCATTCAAGAACAAAATAATTGGCGTACTGTAATGTTACATTGAAATATTATTATTGAATGGAAGTGAGTCTTGGACACCGAACAAGCATATAGGAAGATCATTGGCTACAGCTAAGACGGTTTTATGAGAAGAATGTTGAGAATTCTAGGAATAGATGGGCAACTGAAGTATGCCAATAAAAAGCTCGTTTACGACGAAACATCATCATCGCTCCTTTTGGAACATGCTGATGGAAGGTCAGCTGGTCCCATTGCAGGAACCTGCATTAACTCTTTGACTTCGCAATTATTTTCCACCCTGTGCCGTAATTTTAATTCGTGATAGACTAAAAACAACGCTCAGAGAGTTGTTTTGGCACGGGTGTCAAATCTGACCAACGTTGTGAGCGTTGTTCCGGAGTCAAAGAGTTAAACATTCATGTCCTCTTACAGTGGTGGTTTATGTAACAATTTGCATTAAGTAATGAGGTTGCCAGCCCACATACACATTCTCATGTGGGCCTTCTCTTATGACATGCAGTACAAAAGGATCTCGTTACATGTCAATTGAGGAATATTATGAATATAGTGTTATGCCCATATTGCCTTGACCATACGGAACACTACAGGTGATGTGGTCAGCATCACGCCAGCCGCCTTAACCTTCCCCGAATTGCTCTGGTACCCAATTCATGAGGCTGGGTTGACGCCGGATCTAAAAAGCCCACCTGACTCGGGATCGAACTATGGACACTGAGCTCGGAAGTCAGGGATGCAGTAGCTCTAATCTTTGTTGCCTCTTCAGAGACCCCGGGAACTACACGAGGCACTAAGAAACAAAATAGGGAGATATTAAATACCATAGTAGTCCCATAGCAGAAACTTCCGTAGTGGAGTGAGGTGTTAAAGACATGACAATACTTCTTCTTCAAGTATCATGCCGAGTGGCATAGACAATCATGTCTCTCCACAACTTCCTCTATTGATCAATTCTGTTGTTGACTTCTTTCCATGCCATGATGTCAAACAGTCCAGTATCTTCTTTACTTGTCTTCCTCTATCTCTTTTTTCTTTCAATCTTTCCCGTTGTTACGATATAATTCATCATTTCTTTCAATCTTTCATCTTGTTACGCTATAATTCATCGTTTCTTTCAATCTTTCCCGTTGTTACGATATAATTGATCATTTCTTTCAATCTTTCCCGTTGTTACTTTATAATTCATCGTGTCTTTCAATCTTTCCCGTTGTTACGGTATAATTCATCGTTTAACTCAATCTTTCCCGTTGTTACGCTATAATTCATCGTTTCTTTCAATTTTTCCCGCTGTTACGATATTATTCATCGCTTCTTTCAATCTTTCCTGTTGTTACGATATAATTCATCGTTTCTTTCAATCTTTCATCTTGTTAGGATATAATTCATTGTTTCGTTCAATCTTTCCCGTTGTTACGCTATAATTCATCGTTTCGTTCAATCTTTCCCGTTGTTACGCTATAATTCATCGTTTCTTTCAATTTTTCCCGCTGTTACGATATTATTCATCGCTTCTTTCAATCTTTCCTGTTGTTACGATATAATTCATCGTTTCTTTCAATCTTTCCCGTTGTTATGATATAATTCATCGTTTCTTTCAATCTTTACCGTTGTTACGATATAATTCATCGTTTCTTTCAATCTTTCCCGTTGTTACGATATAATTCATCGTTTCTTTCAATCTTTCCCGTTGTTACGATATAATTCATCGTTTCTTTCAAACTTTCCCGTTGTTACGATATAATTCATCGCTTCTTTCAATCTTTCCTCTTGTTATGATATAATTCATCGTTTCTTTCAATCTTTCCTGTTGTTATGATATAATTCATCGTTTCTTTCAATCTTTCCCGTTGTTACGATATAATTCATCGTTTCTTTCAATCTTTCCCGTTGTTACGATATAATTCATCGCTTCTTTCAATCTTTCTCGTTGTTACGATATAATTCATCGCTTCTTTCAATCTTTCCCGTTGTTACGATATAATTCATCGCTTCTTTCAATCTTTCCAGTTGTTATGATATAATTCATCGTTTCTTTCAATCTTTCCTGTTGTTATGATATAATTCATCGTTTCTTTCAATCTTTCCCGTTGTTACGATATAATTCATCGTTTCTTTCAATCTTTCCCGTTGTTACGATATAATTCATCGCTTCTTTCAATCTTTCCTGTTGTTATGATATAATTCATCGTTTCTTTCAATCTTTCCTGTTGTTATGATATAATTCATCGTTTCTTTCAATCTTTCCCGTTGTTACGATATAATTCATCGTTTCTTTCAATCTTTCCCGTTGTTATGATATAATTCATCGTTTCTTTCAATCTTTCCTGTTGTTACGATATAATTCATCGCTTCTTTCAATCTTTCCTGTTGTTATGATATAATTCATCGCTTCTTTCAATCTTTCTCGTTGTTACGATATAAATCATCGCTTCTTTCAATCTTTCCCGTTGTTACGATATAATTCATCGCTTCTTTCAATCTTTCCTGTTGTTATGATATAATTCACCGTTTCTTTCAATCTTTCCTGTTGTTATGATATAATTCATCGTTTCTTTCAATCTTTCATGTTGTTACGATATAATTCATCGCTTCTTTCAATCTTTCCTGTTGTTATGATATAATTCATCGTTTCTTTCAATCTTTCCTGTTGTTATGATATAATTCATCGTTTCTTTCAATCTTTCCCGTTGTTACGAAATAATTCATCGTTTCTTTCAATCTTTCCCGTTGTTATGATATAATTCATCGTTTCTTTCAATCTTTCCTGTTGTTACGATATAATTCATCGCTTCTTTCAATCTTTCCTGTTGTTATGATATAATTCATCGCTTCTTTCAATCTTTCCCGTTGTTACGATATAATTCATCGCTTCTTTCAATCTTTCCCGTTGTTACGATATAATTCATCGCTTCTTTCAATCTTTCCCGTTGTTACGATATAATTCATCGCTTCTTTCAATCTTTCCCGTTGTTACGATATAATTCATCGTTTCTTTCAATCTTTCCTGTTGTTATGATATAATTCATCGTTTCTTTCAATCTTTCCCGTTGTTACGCTATAATTCATCGTTTCTTTCAATCTTTCCTGTTGTTATTATATAATTCATCGTTTCTTTCAATCTTTCCCGTTGTTATGATATAATTCATCGTTTCTTTCAATCTTTCCCGTTGTTACGATATAATTCATCGTTTCTTTCAATCTTTCCCGTTGTTACGATATAATTCATCGTTTCTTTCAATCTTTCCCGTTGTTACGATATAATTCATCGTTTCTTTCAATCTTTCCTGTTGTTATGATATAATTCATCGTTTCTTTCAATCTTTCCCGTTGTTACGATATAATTCATCGTTTCTTTCAATCTTTCCTGTTGTTATTATATAATTCATCGTTTCTTTCAATCTTTCCTGTTGTTATGATATAATTCATCGTTTCTTTCATTCTTTCACGAGAAATTAGCTTCCTTTGCACATTGTCCTTCTTTATGAGATCCTGATTATTTTTTCTAGCTGTCCATAGTATCGTTAACATTCTTCTGTAAAACCACTCTCACCTTAAGTGCTGTTCCTACTTGTTTACTAATTGTCATACTAGGTTCAGCTGTTGATTGAAAGGGGGGGGGGGGGTGATCAGTGTTCTTCCTCGCTGCCTTTGCCTTCCTTAACTCATGTAAAAAATGTAAAGGTAGTCCCATATCAGATGCTGCCGTAGGTGAGTGAAGTGTTAGAGATTTCACCATCCTAGATCCAGCATCGAGAAAGAGGATGACCCGTTCCCTTCCTCACTGCCTTTTCCTTCACTAACTCAGAGCATAGTCATGTACCCAGTTACAGTTGGGTAGACAGGTGCGTGACGCTACCAGGTTGCCGCGAGAGGACAGGGCTCTAACCGAGGATAACGAAGAGGCAATTAATTTTCACTGGAATCCCCCTGGGTAAAAGAGGTAGAGAATAACCGAAGAACATATAGAGAAGAGAACTGGAGACATACATGAAGGGGAGGAAGAAGAAATAGAAAGACCTTGAGCAGATGGCACGGGACAGAAAGAGTTGACATAAGTGTGTTGAAGGCCTGTGGTCCTCGGGCAGCTGCAGTATGATGATGATGATGATGATGATGAATCAAATCTTCACTGAGCATCCGATAGCAAGAACATCACTGGGAAATATTTAATTAACGGGAAATATGACAGGAGAGAGAACGAGAGAAAGATGGAAAGAATAGATAATAGCCAGATTGCCCTAAAATCACCATTATTACCCCTCTACTCTCTAAAGAGCATAGGCCTTCAACACAATTATACCACGCCTGTGAATTTGAAATATTTGTGTTGCTTTGAGTCGTATAATTTGTCTGAATTCTTGATCTGTTTTATTTTCCAGTGTTTCTCAAACCACATTCTGCCCCAAAGTGGTATATCCACATCCACGAGGTCAATAAAACCCCAGAGGGTTGATCGGGCGTCGGTTAGACTAGTGGTTTAGAAATCATGTAAATAAATTAAGGAAAGGCTTTCAAGTAAGTTTCGAGGACCTGGAGAAAATACATGTACCTGACGGAATTGTTACGCAGTTTAATGTAAAATTAGAGAAGTGCGCAATGAATCGCGTCTGCAAAATGACGTCATTGATACCGTATATGTTTGTAAATCTTGAAACCAAAATCTTTATTAAAAAATAAAAGCATCACGAAATACCACAAGCTTTGTGCAGCATTCTATTCGTTTTTACTTACTATTCCAAGTTCGTACATTGTTGAAGCTTTATTATTATTTTTTAACAAAGTATCCCGTGCAACAATTGATGGGCTATAATTAGGATATTTAGCTTAATAAAGTCAAGACAATAAAATCTGATTTCCGATATCAAAATATAATATCTGCTTCCTCCCTTCACTCAGTCCAAATAGAAGTCCAAATTTTGAGTAAATCAAAACCAAAATTGTGTGAATATATGTCTGTGTGACCTGCCCTTTCCAAGAACCGTACAATAAAATAAAAAAAAATACAACCAACAACACATGAAAGAAAAAACAAACAAACAAAAAAAGTAAAGTCTCTCATAACTGCCCCGTTGTTATTAAGGTGAAAAAGGAGTGAAAAAGCCCGGGGGTATCTGAAATTGCACCAAATCCACCAATTATCTGCCATCACCCCCACGAGTACCCCAATCAGACAACCCCTTATCCTCACACTACCATTGATCCTTATATATTAATTTTAGCTGTTGTTATACACAGTTTTACTAAATAATGCGATTCTCTAGGTCTGTCTTTTCTCATACACATTTTTGATGCAGGTTTTAGCCACGCAAATGCAGTTTTATCACAGCAAAGGAAAAGACTGGAAGAGCGTAGGGACTTACGACTAAAACTCACCGGTCTCTAACCAAATATCAATGCTATTGATAATGCTAGTAAGCCATATCCCTCTATAAATGAATTTAACCAGTTCAGTAAAAAGGGGTAATGTTAATTTATTGCGCTTGTACAGGGTGTTTATAAAGTCGCTGTGCAGTGAATTTGAAAAATATTTTAGAAATTACGTCACGAATGATGCAAATTTACGTCATGATATTCTGCGTTCCAATGCTGTGTTCCACAATCCCGTGTGCAGCATTACACAACAAGCCCCAATTGAAAACCACATTTCTGGTGACGTAGTCTCGCCCGGGCGTAAATTTCACTGCACAGCGACTTTATAAACACCCTGTATAATCAATTCCTTTATTGTGTTTATCTACGTATTGCCAGGGGTCGACTAATGATCAAGGATTCCATGGAAGGGTCGGGAGTCAAACAAGTTTGATAATCCTTGTTCTGTATACAATTTTTCTGTCAGACCGGCAACCCAAAGAGCTAATGTTTGTTCATAATAATAAAAATGAAATTAAGGTGTATGATACACGAACATATTTATTACCGATATATTAAGAAATGGACAAAGGCAAACACGAAGTTATTAAATAGACTAATGGTAAAATGTGATCTCTTAAGAAAAAAGATTATATTAATATAGTACGACGTTGACACCTTATAAATTAATTATAAATAAATTATGTTATTAAATATTCATGTGTCTAAATAAGCATGCTGGCGTGACAGTTTTTCAGGCATAAAAAAACTGAAAGTGACTGAAGTAAACATACAAAATAAGATCTTTACGTGGGTGCCCCAAAACCTGCTCGGAACTGTATTTACATGTACCGTATATTTATATAAACAAGGTTAAGGTAGTCACATAGCAGACATTGTCGTAGGGGAGTGAAGTGTTAGAGACTTTGAATATACTAGATCCAGCATCGAGAGGTGGGGTAATCAGTTCCCCTCGTTTTTCTTCGCTAACTCAAGAGAAAAGTCAAATGTCCACGTATAGCTGGGTAGACTAGAGCGTGTCCATACCGTGAATCGAACCGGGCACCTTTGCCACAATAGACCAGCGCTCTAACCACTCTGTCAATCGGACGCTCTTTTAAACGTGCTCACGTTTCAAAAATGTCCCGTGTATTTCCCGGGGTCTCCGTGGAGACCAAAAATAAAAAAAGAAATAGAATTACTGTTCCCTCACACATGTCGTAACAGTCAACTAATATGAGCTTGTGCACAAGGCTACCAATCTCATCATGTACTCGTATAACCAGTTGCTCCAGAAGCACATGTATACTTTTAGTGCAGACTTGCTGCGAAGGTGCTAGCTGCAGAGGTGGGCCCGTAATTCATAAGGAGTGACAGGTTAAATGATGTTGATGATATTTGCAGTTACTTATATTATTTATACATTTGGAATATATTTACATATTTAAAATATTGCATACATTATATACATAAACTTCATATTTATCTTTGCTTGTTAATCTTGCTTTCTACTTTCCAACTCTTCACCCTTTTCTGCGTCTATTTCTTTCTCTCCCCTCCTTATTCATTTTCAAAGTATTCCTTGTCATAGTATTCCTTGTCATAGTATTCCTTGTCATAGTATTCCTTGTCATAGTATTCTTTGTCAGTCATGGTATTCCTTGTCAGTCATAGTATTCCTTGTGATAGTATTCCTTGTCATAGTATTCCTTGTCATATTATTCCTTGTCATAGTATTCCTTTTCTTTATTTTTCTCTATCATCTACTCCATCGTCTTTTTATTTGACCTCGTCAGTTTCTCTTTAATAAATTTGTCATCTGCTTCTTCTACCTCGTCTTCTTTTCCTTTCGTCTGCTCCTACTTATGTCTTCTTTTCCTTTCGTCTGCTCCTACTTATGTCTTCTTTTCCTTTCGTCTGCTTCGTCTTATGTCTTCTTTTCCTTTCGTCTGCTCCTACTTATGTCTTCTTTTCCTTTCGTCTGCTCCTACTTATGTCTTCTTTTCCCTTCGTCTGCTCCTACTTATGTCTTCTTTTCCCTTCGTCTGCTCCTACTTATGTCTTCTTTTCCTTTCGTCTGCTTCGTCTTATGTCTTCTTTTCCTTTCGTCTGCTCCTACTTATGTCTTCTTTTCCTTTCGTCTGCTCCTACTTATGTCTTCTTTTCCTTTCGTCTGCTTCGTCTTATGTCTTCTTTTCCTTTCGTCTGCTCCTACTTATGTCTTCTTTTCCTTTCGTCTGCTTCGTCTTATGTCTTCTTTTCCTTTCGTCTGCTCCTACTTATGTCTTCTTTTCCTTTCGTCTGCTTCGTCTTATGTCTTCTTTTCCTTTCGTCTGCTCCTACTTATGTCTTCTTTTCCTTTCGTCTGCTCCTACTTATGTCTTCTTTTCCTTTCGCCTGCTCCTACTTATGTCTTCTTTTCCTTTCGTCTGCTCCTACTTATGTCTTCTTTTCCCTTCGTCTGCTCCTACTTATGTCTTCTTTTCCTTTTGCTCTTATGTCTTCTTTTCCTTTCGTCTGCTCCTACTTATGTCTTCTTTTCCTTTCGTCTGCTTCGTCTTATGTCTTCTTTTCCTTTCGTCTGCTCCTACTTATGTCTTCTTTTCCCTTCGTCTGCTCCTACTTATGTCTTCTTTTCCTTTCGTCTGCTCCTACTTATGTCTTCTTTTCCTTTCGTCTGCTTCGTCTTATGTCTTCTTTTCCTTTCGTCTGCTCCTACTTATGTCTTCTTTTCCTTTCGTCTGCTTCGTCTTATGTCTTCTTTTCCTTTCGTCTGCTCCTACTTATGTCTTCTTTTCCCTTCGTCTGCTCCTACTTATGTCTTCTTTTCCTTTCGTCTGCTTCGTCTTATGTCTTCTTTTCCTTTCGTCTGCTCCTACTTATGTCTTCTTTTCCTTTCGTCTGCTCCTACTTATGTCTTCTTTTCCCTTCGTCTGCTCCTACTTATGTCTTCTTTTCCTTTCGTCTGCTCTTACTTGTATCTTCTTTCAACTCTTCTTCTTCTGTGTTTTATCTATTTATTCCTCCTGCGTTCTTTTCCTCTTTGCCGTCTTTTTTCTGATCTTCTTCTCTCTTATTTTCTTCTTTTCCTATCTCATTTTGTCCTTCCTATTCCTCCATCCAGTGTGTCAAACTGTTGTGACATATTTGTCACATTATTTTTTTTATAACTGTTGCGAAAAACTAACGAAAATTGACTGTTTACTAGTTACATGCATTTATGTGATTTTGTTATAAAAAATAGTGCAGTAAATGTAGTGTATTACTAAATTGTCCCGTATAGTCAGTTATGATACACAGGAAGACTACAACTATTCCTTCCTCATGCGACTAATATGAAGTTATGCTCGGGACTGGCAAACTCATCATGTAAACGTAATTGCTACAGAAACCACGGCTGCAAAAGCATAAGAGTGCATTGTGCGAGCTTCCTGCAAGGGACACAGCTGCCGTGGTTGCTCCTTGCTCCGTAGGGAGCGAAATTTTTTAAATTTTATTTTAATGATGTAAAATGTCTCGTTCAACCTCTGATGGATTATAATTAGGTTAAATGGTGTTTTCAGTTCCATGTAAGATGAATAATTGCTGATATGTGAAAGTGGCATCACATCTGTCAAATCATTGTAAATATGACAAATCAAAATTACCAATTTTGCTTGTATGTTAAAGAAAAAAAGCAAACAAAAAAGCAAAGAAAAAGGCCAAACAAACAAAAACGAGATTATTAAATTAAAGCTGATGTATGAATCTTACTTACTTAGTCGTTCCCCTTCTACCGTGAGGTGTAGAGGTTTGGAAGAGAGAGCGCCAGACTATCCTATCGGCTGTTTTCCTCCTGGCCTGGTTCCATTTTAGTCCTCGGTCCTTCAAAGATTGTCTAATGTTGTCCTCCCAGCGGACTCTAGGGATTTATGAATCAAGGATGAGAAATACGTTCGCAAAATCTACACATGTGCTGAAATGGCAACCAAAAGTGTGACGAACTGGATTACTAGACCTGGCTGAATCCTGAAAGTAAATTTAATGGAAAACATTCTTGTTAAAAAAAAAAAAAAGCACGGCAAATGTCCAAAAATCCAGATGCCAGAAATCCAGATCATCCGCGAATCCGGACTTTTTGAAAACTCAAAACTTTTTTAAAATGTCCCGGCTTTTGTGTGTGAGACGCAGTTGAAGCTGTAAGTGTCCCTGTAGTGGGTTTGATGGTATTGTATGATGGTGATATTACTAAATGTAATGTATGAGGCCAGCTGTGAAGGCTCCTGAGATAAATGTAGTTGTGAATTGTCAGAAGGCCTTTCTTGCTACCACTACGACCTCACACTCAATTTGTTTTCTTAATGAATGTAGCTATGTAAAATGTCTAGGGTAATGATATGTAATGTGGTGTGATAGTTATAGATACACCCACAGATATTTAAGCAGACTAATAATATTTAACAAATATTATAATACACTGAACTAACTCAAGAGTGTAAAATTTTTGATAGAATTATATTACATTTATTTGTTCTGGATCAAGTTTTATGTTGACCAGAACTTTTTTTTTAAAAAAAGGATTTAAAATTTATGAAAGAAATGCATGGAATGTTACATAATAAATGCAAGAGTGTACATATATAAGTACTAGACTAGTTAGTTTTATTAAAATGTTCTAGTAGTCATCTACTTGGGAGGATAGTTAATGCTTGTGCTGTTGGGGTGGCCTCATCACACCTGTCTATATTGACTACACAGTGTCCGGTAAATTGCAGGAATTTTATGGGGTATTAGTAACTAAAAGGCGTTGGTGAACTTCCAGCAGACCAGAGGCTCACTCAACTTGCATATGTAGCTCTGGTGCTGAAATCTGGTGGTCCCACCTCTCCGTGCTGGCGGGCAATAATAGTGGTCTCTGTCACAACGTACTGCACAGATACACTCGAGTAAAATCACCAACTGAATGGACACCGCCTTGTTGACAACTGAAACTCACAGCTCTGCAATCAAAGTATTGGCTATGTGTCAAAATTCTATTCTCTACCCACGTCTGGACACAACACGGACACAACAACCACATCATACAGACAGGTCAGATCTCTCTGACCAAACAGCACATTTACCATGGTGGTTTTACATCAGATAGGTCCTCCCAGACTATAGATTCTGAAAAATATTTATTAGTTTCCTTCCCTAAAAGTGGATAGGTAATATGTTTCATTATTCTCAACACTTGATCTGTCTTTCCTAACCCTTGCTGGAGTTTATGTATATTGTTGGTCCCTAGACCCTGACTTGGGCGGGGGGTCTAGAGCAAATCCCTACTTGTTTGTAAGGCTAGATTATGATATGGCAGTATCAAATCACTCGAACATTAAACAATATTCAAAATATACAAAGAAATAATTTTCAATCTTACCAGATTATGAATAAAGAACACAGAAATGCCAGCAAAACTCAGCTGAGCTGCTGGCTATAGTATGGCGTCCCTGAACTTATTTCACTTTCTTTCATTTGGAAATCACCACACTTTAAAATACTGTGTCTATCATCGAACAACTATTGAGGAATGGCCCCACTTGCGCGTCTGAGCGCCGATAAAATGATTGTCTGTGGCCAATCACTGCCTAGGTTTATTTCAAATTCAAATTTCCTACCCTAAAGTCATTTCAGTCATGCTTCAGTCAAGTATGGATGTTTATCTGTTAGTCTGTCCGTCTCTACTTGTTTTTTTTTCAAAAACGTACTTGATTTTTGAACCAACCTTTCTCTCCCCTCCAAAATTTTGTCGTTAAAAGTTATATTTAGACACAGCTCCCACCAATGTCCCTTCGCTTCCCTACTACGTAGATTTGAACACCTGCGTCTCAAGGTCGTGTTTTTTTGTGCAAATAGCGACACTTTTTATTCCATACAGTCTGTCGCTGATGTGAACAACACTGTCTTTTGTCATTATCTTCAATATTATCTATCCGTCTGTAAAATTAAGAACATATTAGTTCACTGCTCAGAATGGGCCATCCGGCCAGCTAATTTTTATATTCCTAACATTAATATTACGAAAAAGTTACTTTTTAATTTTTGTAATATTCCAAACATCTGCGTTCTGCCACTGAATTCAAATCAAAGGCTTGGTATCGCAAAAGCGACCAATAAATGACTGTGGCGTAACATATCCAAGGTCCCTTCTGTCGAGTTCCTTACTTTATGTCAACTTGGGAAACGTGACTTTTCTCCGTTTCCCCCCCAATTGCGTCTCCTTAGCCTTTCTAGTCTCACGCAATCTTTCCAGTCATATTTTTTCCTTTTTATCCGCCGTTCCCCTCCTGTCTAGCAAGTCAATTTTTATGGAGGGTGATGACCCGCGGTCTGGGCGATCATGTACTATCAGCAGCCTACGCATTATGTTTTTATCCTTACATGTTATCTTTGGAGGTATTTTACCGTTGTATCTCTGTCAATTTCACTACACATCTCCCCACTTGAAAACATGCCTATGGCAAGTTCCAAAACCAGCGATACACATAGGTAAAATTACTCCTCACGTCTGCCACTACTCTAATTTTGATCACAGGGGTGCCGACTGAGGAAATCTGCACCGACATTCAATTTACGGCTTGCATAAGCGACTGGTTTCAGTTCCCCATCAGGTGAAGATGATCTTTGCAACAAAGCCCCTCCTAGTCCTACATTACTTGCATCGGTTCTTAAGACAAAGTCCTGTGTCAAATCAGGCAGTTTGAGAATAGGCTTGCTAGTGAGTTTTTCCTTTAACTCTTGGATCGCTAGTTCACATTGTGCAGTCCAAATAATTTTATCTGGAAGTCCCTTGCGAGTCAGATCAGTCAGAGGAGCACAAATAGCGTTAAAATTCTTGATGTATTTCTGATAAAATCCGCATAACGACACAAATGATCGCACGTCCTTTTTTGTTTGCGGCCTAGGTGCTCTCTGCAGTTTTTCCAAGTTCTTAGGATCAGGGGTCATATTACCCTGATATACAGTGTGTCCCAAGAATTCCAACTCTTTGCATCCAATACAACATTTTGTTGGCCTAGCAGTTAAATTCGCCTCCCGAAGTCTATCAAACAACATCTCCAGAGCTTCAATGTGTTCTTCAAATGTCTCTGTGGCGACGAGAATATCATCCATGAAATTCGTGATACATGGGTTATTCAGGGGATCCAACAATTTGCGCATCATCCTTGAAAACACACTCGGAGCATTTTTCAGTCCGAATGGTAGCATATTGAATTCATAATGTCCATCCGAAGTGCTAAAAGCCAAATAAGGTCTCACTTCAGGCTTCACTGGGATCTGGTAATAGCCTTTACTAAGATCCACCTTTGAAAAGTATTTTGCCTTGTTCAGTCTGGCAAATAACTGTTTTGTGTCTGGTAATGGATCCACTTGTCCTTCTGTGACAGCATTCAGTTTCCTGTAATCTATGCACAGTCTGTGTTCCCCAGACGGTTTTCTCAACAAAACGACACTAGAACTAAAAGATGATTCACTGTGCGAAATAATCCCCTCCTTCAACAAATACTCTATTTCTTCCTTCAATGCCTTCTCCTTCGCGAACGGAATAGAATAGGCTCTCATACAGATTGGGTTTGAGTCTACCAGTTTCATGTCATACTGTAGCAAATTTGTATGGCCTGGTTTATCTGTTAATACATCTGTATGTTCCTCCAGAACCTGTTGAACTCTCTCCCTCTGGTTTTTAGTCAGGTGCTTACTGACTTTTACCTGTGCTGCGGTTTCACAAGGATGTAATGGGTATTCATGTGAGGTGAGTGGTTCTTTTTGCATCTGGGTTGCAATAGCCAAGGTCAATAAGGGGGTGCTTTCCTGGAGTGGTCTGTCCAGATACTTCTTTAACAGGTTTACATGATAAACTTTCTCCTTCCCCTTTTTGTCAATTTTATAGTTTGTTCTAGACACCTTCTCTAGAACCGTATATGGACCTTGCCAACCAATTTGTAATTTATTCTGGCTTCCGGGTAGTAGAAGCAGCACCTTCTCTCCGACTGCCAGTTCCCTGTCCTTTGCCTTCCTATTAAAATATGCTGCATGTTTCTTCCTGGCTTGCTTCAAATTATCATTTGCCAGTTTCCATCCAGCTTTCAAACGAGTGGTCAGTTCGTTCACGTATTGATACGATGAGGTAACAGTCTCTTCCGCCTTCTCATCTGTCCAGGTCCTTAATAGAGCTTCTAATGGACCTTTTATTGGCCTCCCAAATAGCAGAGTTGCGGGAGCCATCCCGGTTGAACTATGTGGTACCTCCCGGTACGCAAACAATGCGGCGGGCAGGAATTGATCCCACAGATCCGGTTTTTCGTGTGCCAGCTTTCTCAGGATAGAAATGAGAGTCCCGTTGAACCTCTCTACCTGGCCGTTCCCTTGTGGATGGTACGGACTACAATGAAAGTGTCTGGCTTGAAATAGCTTAAAAACTTCTTCCGTTAGTTTCCCCTTGAACTGAGAACCATTATCCGTCAAGATTTGATGCGGGAATCCTAATCGGGTAAATATTGTAAGTAGTGCCTCTGCTACATGTTTTGAATCAATTGATGGCAGGGCTACCGCCTCTCCCCACATAGAACAAGTGTCCACCAGAGTAAGGATGTAACTGTTCCTCCTCTTGGTCCGAGTGAGAGGTCCTACAAAATCCACTGCAACCCTCTCAAAAGGTGTTCCCACTATGGGCATTTCCCCTAGAGTTGCAGGAGCAGTCCAGTGCTTTGGAGCTACCCTTTGACATTCTGGGCAGGATTTGACATATCTTTTTATATCCTCCGTTATCCCTGGCCAGAAGTAATGACAAGCTATACGCTGTCCTGTGGCGCTGATCCCCATGTGACCACTGAAGGGAATCGCATGCCCGAGTTCCATCACTTTATCTCTATATGAAGTGGGAAGAACCAGCTGGTTGTGACCATTTGTTCCAGTTCCGGCCTTCCTGTATAAGAGTTTGTTCTTCATGAAATATTCCCCCTTGCTCGGAGGTGTGTGGCATTTGGGCAATTTTTTAAAACAGGGCTTGAGTGTCCTATCCTCAGCCTGCGCCTTCCTCATCTCCTCTGGATGAGCATTTATAGGTTCACCTTCTTCCTCCTTCTTCTGTGACCTGGTCTGCACTGTCGCCATGATCACAGGTTTCTCGGGATTCCCCAAGAAGACGTATCTACACCCCAATATCAGAGGGTAGATTGGTTCATCTATCACTGCTGCTCTGATTTCTCCCTCCACATAGCGAGTTTTCACCGTTATCCTTGCGATGGGAAGTGTCATGAGTGGTATGTCCTTAGTCGCCCCTTGTATTTCCACTGTTTCTGTGGTATACTGACTTGGGTCCACTAGGCTAGACTTCACAACTGAATCATAATCCAAACCTGTATCATAAAGGCACCTTATGGTGACCCCATTACAAATAACATCCTCACAAACTGGGGGGTGATAAGGTTCCTGTTGTCCATTAGGATTAACCTTTAATCTTCGCGTCCCCGACTTCATTGCAGCAATGTTTGAAGGTTTCCTTCTACAAAATTCGGTGTTATGGTTATCCTTCTTGCACCATTTACACCATCTTTTTCCTTGGTTCAACGGTTTTTCTTTCATTGAACTTTTGGTCATTGAACTGTGAGTTTCTGTCGCGATAGTCATTTCTTGGCCGCTCAAAGTTTGTCCTACCTTTATTTCCCTGCTCTCTATTATCAAATTTATTAAATTGCTGTGGAGCTTTAAAATTGTCTATGTGCTTCTTTTTAGCACCACTTACCTCTGCCTGAGCTGCCTGATACCTCTCAGCAACATTTAAAATTTCCCCCAACTTCTCTGCACCTTGTTCCATGAGAAATTTTCTCATGTCTGGAGCCATGGACTCTCTCAATTGCTCAATCATGATCATTTCTTTAAGATCTTGGGTCTTCCCCAGAGCCGTCCATTTCTCCAAATAGGTTTCTAGTCTAGCAGAGAATTGGTGGTATGTCTCCCCAGACAACAGTTTGGCATTTCTAAATTTCTTACGATAAAATTCACCATTCTTCTCGTACCTTAATAACAAAGCCTGCTTTAACATGTCATAATTGTCTTGGTCTTCCCTGTTCATTTTGGCAAATACTTCATAAGAAGTACCTCTCAATCCCTGTGATAGCTTTAAACTCCACCTCTCTCTCTCTAACCCATATGTAGTAGCTAATAACTCAAAACGTCCTAGGTACCCCTCTATGTCATCGTCTTTTTCAACAAAATGGTCTAAATGAAACCCCATAGCTGAGTTTGAGGCTCCCAGACTGGGCGTAGCATCTGAGGCAAAAGGGCTGGCACCATTTTCAGGAGCCGGGCCTTGTAATTCCAGCTCCCTTAGTCGTAATTCGTGCTCCCTTTGCAACCTTCTATCTTCTGCCTCCCTTTCGGCAGTCAACCTTTTTTCTTCTGCCTCCGCAGTCAACCTTTTTTCTTCTGCCTCCCTTTGCTGTCGTTTTTTCTTCTGCCTCCCTTTGCTGTCGTTTTTCTTCTGCCTCAATCTGCAGCCTCTTAATTTCTCTATCAGCCTCAATTTGTAACCTCTTCTCTTCAGCTACCTTTCTATCTTCCCTTTCAATATATTTATCACATTCAGCCGTTACATATTGAATTAAAATCTGACCATCCATTCCCATCTCCTTTGCGGTCAGCACAGCAGCTGATCGGAATTTTGCTAGCTCCGCCATACTTTTCAGACAATATAATAATATACAAGCTAAATCTCTAACCAGTAAATACACTAAGTACTTCTTATGACTATAGTCTAACTAATTCTAACTAACCAGTTAACTAATTAATTATCACTGGCTGTGAAGATTCACCAACTTTTATCTGCAGGGACACTTTTAATTTTAAAGGGAATTTCACAATTTTTTTTCCCTAATTTTATTTCTCCAACCAGGAGATCCTAATATTACTGTTGGGCTAATTATCCCTGGACAAGACCCCAATGTATGTAGTGGGTTTGATGGTATTGTATGATGGTGATATTACTAAATGTAATGTATGAGGCCAGCTGTGAAGGCTCCTGAGATAAAATGTAGTTGTGAATTGTCAGAAGGCCTTTCTTGCTACCACTACGACCTCACACTCAATTTGTTTTCTTAATGAATGTAGCTATGTAAAATGTCTAGGGTAATGATATGTAATGTGGTGTGATAGTTATAGATACACCCACAGATATTTAAGCAGACTAATAATATTTAACAAATATTATAATACACTGAACTAACTCAAGAGTGTAAAATTTTTGATAGAATTATATTACATTTATTTGTTCTGGATCAAGTTTTATGTTGACCAGAACTTTTTTTTTTTTTTAAAAAAAAGATTTAAAATTTATGAAAGAAATGCATGGAATGTTACATAATAAATGCAAGAGTGTACATATATAAGTACTAGACTAGTTAGTTTTATTAAAATGTTCTAGTAGTCATCTACTTGGGAGGATAGTTAATGCTTGTGCTGTTGGGGTGGCCTCATCACACCTGTCTATATTGACTACACAGTGTCCGGTAAATTGCAGGAATTTTTATGGGGTATTAGTAACTAAAAGGCGTTGGTGAACTTCCAGCAGACCAGAGGCTCACTCAACTTGCATATGTAGCTCTGGTGCTGAAATCTGGTGGTCCCACCTCTCCGTGCTGGCGGGCAATAATAGTGGTCTCTGTCACAACGTACTGCACAGATACACTCGAGTAAAATCACCAACTGAATGGACACCGCCTTGTTGACAACTGAAACTCACAGCTCTGCAATCAAAGTATTGGCTATGTGTCAAAATTCTATTCTCTACCCACGTCTGGACACAACACGGACACAACAACCACATCATACAGACAGGTCAGATCTCTCTGACCAAACAGCACATTTACCATGGTGGTTTTACATCAGATAGGTCCTCCCAGACTATAGATTCTGAAAAATATTTATTAGTTTCCTTCCCTAAAAGTGGATAGGTAATATGTTTCATTATTCTCAACACTTGATCTGTCTTTCCTAACCCTTGCTGGAGTTTATGTATATTGTTGGTCCCTAGACCCTGACTTGGGCGGGGGGTCTAGAGCAAATCCCTACTTGTTTGTAAGGCTAGATTATGATATGGCAGTATCAAATCACTCGAACATTAAACAATATTCAAAATATACAAAGAAATAATTTCAATCTTACCAGATTATGAATAAAGAACACAGAAATGCTAGCAAAACTCAGCTGAGCTGCTGGCTATAGTATGGCGTCCCTGAACTTATTTCACTTTCTTTCATTTGGAAATCACCACACTTTAAAATACTGTGTCTATCATCGAACAACTATTGAGGAATGGCCCCACTTGCGCGTCTGAGCGCCGATAAAATGATTGTCTGTGGCCAATCACTGCCTAGGTTTATTTCAAATTCAAATTTCCTACCCTAAAGTCATTTCAGTCATGCTTCAGTCAAGTATGGATGTTTATCTGTTAGTCTGTCCGTCTCTACTTGTTTTTTTCAAAAACGTACTTGATTTTTGAACCAACCTTTCTCTCCCCTCCAAAATTTTGTCGTTAAAAGTTATTTTTAGACACAGCTCCCACCAATGTCCCTTCGCTTCCCTACTACGTAGATTTGAACACCTGCGTCTCAAGGTCGTGTTTTTTTTGTGCAAATAGCGACACTTTTTATTCCATACAGTCTGTCGCTGATGTGAACAACACTGTCTTTTGTCATTATCTTCAATATTATCTATCCGTCTGTAAAATTAAGAACATATTAGTTCACTGCTCAGAATGGGCCATCCGGCCAGCTAATTTTTATATTCCTAACATTAATATTACGAAAAAGTTACTTTTTAATTTTTGTAATATTCCAAACATCTGCGTTCTGCCGCTGAATTCAAATCAAAGGCTTGGTATCGCAAAAGCGACCAATAAATGACTGTGGCGTAACATATCCAAGGTCCCTTCTGTCGAGTTCCTTACTTTATGTCAACTTGGGAAACGTGACTTTTCTCCGTTCCCCCCCCCCCCAATTGCGTCTCCTTAGCCTTTCTAGTCTCACGCAATCTTTCCAGTCATATTTTTTTCCTTTTTATCCGCCGTTCCCCTCCTGTCTAGCAAGTCAATTTTTATGGAGGGTGATGACCCGCGGTCTGGGCGATCATGTACTATCAGCAGCCTACGCATTATGTTTTTATCCTTACATGTTATCTTTGGAGGTATTTTACCGTTGTATCTCTGTCAATTTCACTACAGTCCCATCCACAAGCAGTGCAGCAGACACAACAGAAGTCGCGGAAACATAATGTGCCTGTTCATCTCTTTTTTATACTTCCTTAAATTTGAATTTTAAAAATACTGCCAGAGAATCCGGAAAATCCGACTAAATCTCCGAGCAGTCCGGATTTTCGGACCTTTATTGTACGCTGAAAATACGTATTGATGTTCGTCAGGCAGACCGACTATAAGGTTTCACTTTTTAAATTGCTGTATCACTGTGCGTACTTGATTTTTCCTTGACTCTACACGCTTGAATAATGCTTGAATAAAGTCTCAAAGGAATTTCGGAATTTCCCCCATAATCAAAGCAGTTGGGAACCTTTTTATTAAACCGTTTTATTTAATTTTAAATGAGCGTTGTTTGAATGTTTCCAGTCTTTGAGCCCTTGGTTCACTAGGTATCAGATGACACAGGAAAGCTGAAATTTTGCACACGACCCTCTTTTGTAGTACATTTTAAGCTATCACAATTTGAAGGAACCTCGAATGATATGTCCCTGGCTTGCTAAACAAAAATTAAAGCCGAAAAAGTTATAGAAATTTTACAATATTACAACTGTGAGTGGATCACATAACTTAGTGACGTTGTACACAAAATTGTGAATATGATAGCATAACTTGGTGACGTTGTACACAAAATTGTGAATAGGATCAGAGAACAGGTTGACATACACGAAATTGCGAACAGGATGACATAACTGTTCCATTTTAAGCACATTTTAAAATAAAAGTTTGTAGCCTGTGGCTCCACTCAAAATCGTATTGCTCACTCGAGATGTGAAGAATGAAGCAGCAAATTATTCATGTAGCTTATTCGCAAGCATACTAAAAGACGAAGTAAACAAGCTTTTTTTAAATAAAGTATCCCGTTCAACCCTTGATGGGTTATAATTAGGACAAATGGTGTACTAATTCAAGAAAACAAAGTCAGATTTCCAATACCCAAATATAGTACCATCTTCTCTCCCCCCCCCCCCCCCCCCCCCCCCCCCCCTCCCTTTCCCTTTCCCTTTCCACTCAGTCCAAAAAGAGAAAATCAAAACCAAATTTGTGTGAATAATTTTGTGTGTGACCTCCCAATTCCAAGAAACAAACAAACAATAAAAATAAACAACAAAAACAAACAAACAAAAACCATTAAAAAAAACTACAATGAAGTCTCTCATAACTACCCTCATGTTCACAAGGTGAAAAGGTGTGAGAAAGTCTGAGGGGGTCCGAGATTACATCAAATCCCCCAAGTATCTGCCATCAGCCATACAAGCACCCCATCACACCCCTCCCCTTTTCCTCACAACATTATTGATCCTTATACATTAATTTTAACTTTTGTTATCTACTGTTTTACTATACCGTTCAATTCTCTAGGTCTGTCTATTCTCAACATCAGTTCACAGTAATGGATGAATTGCATGCCTGTAAATAATCTAATATTGGTTTTCTCTGTTGTTCATACTTCCTACATTTTAATAGGAAATGCTCTATATAATTTTTTTTCTAGACACTCTGTACAGTAAGGTTCTTCTATTCTAAAATAGCCCATTCCTAGTTGCAGTCTAAGAAGTTTCTTATTGCTAAGAATTTTTAGTTCTGTAGATACCTGACTCGTTCTTGTTGGAGCCTTAAACAATTTATGTGCATGTCTGCCCCTCAGCCTGCCATACCGTTCTACTGTCCATTCATCAGTTATTATTCTTTTAATTAAGCTTGCACGCTGTGGATTATTGCATCTTCTTTAGGATTTCTAACTCACGTGGCCCTAACACCAAATGAGCTCTTTCCGTATACCCTGTTATTGTCAGTGATTCCACTGCTATGATTATGTGGATGACCAAACCAATATCCGAAACCTTCCACCCAATCCCCCAGAACGTAGACGGGCGCTCCACTACTTCCACTGCAAGTTAGCGCCGTGTAGGTGTAGTAACACCCCTCTTGGTCATCTCTTGCCTGGCTGGTCTTTATCTTGTTCAACACTTCGCCAATGCTTATACGTTTAGGACCACCATGAGGATGTGAAACTATTACAACTAAATTCACACTTGAGTGTTCATATTTCCTTTGCAGCTCATAGCCAAGATACCAATGTTTCTTCAGCAAGTTTGGCATTTCTTGAACGAGGTCAATATCATGGGTTACACAGACTAAAGCAGTCCAGTCCCCAAATGTTTCCGAAGTGTGTCTTCCGATGCCACACAGAACTTTCTGTGCGTCATCGCTGTCGGATTTATCATAGAACAACACTACCCTGCAACGCTTAGCTTGGTTGTCGTTTGAAATCACGTGGTAGGCAGTTGACAAAGTCACTTTAGCATAGACATTCTTCCCTTGACTATCTTGACATGATGAGCATGTGCATGCCTCGTGCAGCACATCGACTCTTTGCACAAAGCATGTTCCGTAAATGACCGAACCATCCTCGTCTGGTATTTCGATTAGACCCGTCAATTTGCACCTGATGTCGATAAAGTCAAGCAGACGAGAATCCTTAACCTGATCAGGAAGGTGATTTAGTGACAGCATGTTCGGATGAATGTAATCTTGGTGAAGATGTTTTTTACGGCAAAATCTGTAGCCAAATTCATATGAGGTACCCTTTTCAAGGTGCTCCACATCGAAGTCTGTAATTGAAACATGCATCAACAAATATAAATTTAATCGTGTATGATGTTGTATTGTGTGACAGCGTGTTTAATTCAAAAGTATCCATTTAAGTAACTTTTAGTGGATTTTGCTCTGCATTGAAAGGCAGTCTTTGTTGTTGTTCTTCTTCTTCGTTCATACTCAGACGTCGAATATGTTCATAGAAAGCAGTTGTCAGCTTGAGACTATTTTTATCTCCATAGAGCTTCTCCAGGGATGGTACTGGTAATGGCCACATGTGCTTTCTCTGTCCCTAATATATGTTGGGCACCTTTTAAGCAGATGTTCAGCAGTCATTTTATCGGTGCCACAGTCACACTCATCAGTAGCTCCTATCTTCAGCTTGTTGAATAGACGGTACCTCAATCTGTTGTGGCCCGTGCGAAGTCTGAAGATTATCACTTGTTCTCTTCTGTTTGTCACGGGATTGCCTCCCCTTGCTTTGCAGTGGTGGTCCACTAATGGTCACAACGCAAGCGTATCTAAAAGTAGGTCGTCAAAGGTATCTATCTTTGCGCAAGATTACTCATGGCAAAGATGTAGGTAGAAGATGAATGTCGTTTTTACCTTAGGGGAGCCTTCACATGAAATTCCCAGAAGTCAAGAACAAACGCTGCTTAAGGGTTGAGCAAATTTGTTAACTTATTATCTGGTCCGTCACCTTTTGTGAAGGGGTTTTGCAATGATACTGGCCCGTCAAGCCCCCAGTTGGAGTAATCCAACGAATTCCCTTTAATAAGTAATGGCTCTATATTTATATATTTGAATTTATCAAGAAGAACTGGCTCTTACGTTTGCTTTCGTACATATATACTGAATCAACTATTAATGTTTAGTTTAAAATAGCATTCAACAAATTTAATAGTCAATTAGTCTGTAACATGAGAAAATGAATATGGAAAATTGGGTGAAAGTTATATTAAATGTTTCCTCATTGAAGTTTTGGTAGGGCGTTAATAATAATGTCTGTATTTTTACTGTAGTCTGTTATATAAAACTTAGCTCCAGATGCGTCCTGCAGCTGTGGTTTCCGTCACTTCTTTTTGGTGATGAGTACACTTCTCCGCATAATGCGTCCAGTGTAGGCGGTTGGTGGTGATACTCTTCTCTCACACTAGTGGCGCAGGAACTTCAGTACTTAAGTCTGATGTCTTGTAACCACGAACTATGACAAATTAGAAAGAAAAAATGCCTCAGTACATTTGTTCTCCGCAAACTAACAGGCCCATTTTCATGCGCTCCACCCACGAATGTTAACCTCTCACAAGAATTAAATTTCCAAGCAAACAATCTAACTCAGGGAATTTGATGAAAATTCACCAATATCCTTCTGGGTGACAACTAGGAAATTGCGTCTGGAGTGCGTGAATAATGATCTGCCTGAATTACAATTAAAAAAGGTGTATAAATCTCACAACATGATTCTATACACTTTAGGCACATGTGATGTATCATCACTCATTACTTGTCGCTACTACCGTCGGAGTTTGGGGTCGATCTTCTGTCGGGTTTCCCGCACGACTAGTCCGAACACAATCACCAGCTCTTGCAGTAGTGGTTCATGCATATACTATTTTCATATGTTGAGGTTGCCAGCCTCATATATAATCACTTAGCAAGAAACCTGTAAAATGTACATTAGTAAATAAATTGTTTACACTTACCCCAACATTTTGGGAATAGACACTTCTCCTGGCGAAGATTAGAATGGACCCACAGTCCTGTATTTAGATGCTGTTCGAATCACTTAAGTCTGAGAAATTCCTCTTATGACGGGTGAAACACTTAGTCTTGAAACCTATAATTCCTCTTATGACGGGTGAGACACTTGGTCTGGAAATCTATAATTCCTCTTATGACTCCTTGTGATAAAATTTCTAAGTTTTCAGTCTTGTATTACAATTGCGGGTTTACTTGTACTTCCAAAGTTGCCCAATACAATGTTTAGTTGCCGCTGTGATGCAGTCTGTCTGTGTGCTGTGACTCCGAGTTTATTAGATTATATCTCATAATCCTTAGTTTCAAATCCCAGCTCTGTTTCCGCCGAAAGTTCCAATCAAATCATAGTAGATTCTGGCGAACCAATCCAATCTATCTAGCACTGTTTGAGTGGGGAAGTTTATCATTACTCATCCCACGAGTATTTGAAAATATTAAATTTAATATACACGCGTGGCCTCTTACACAGTGATGTCATATCGTTACCTAAGACTTCCGGCGCACGTCTGTTTATCACCTTTATCTGCGTGCCTCCGCTAGACTGATGTCTAGTCAGACCGAAATGTCTTCTTTCATCGTATCAAATACCGGCTTCTGTCAACACGATCAACAGCTTTCCAATGGGGTCAAATGTTTGACCGCCCCGTTTCCACAGGTGGTCAGACAGATTAGGCGATAAAATATTATCGCTGGCCGGGTCACCAAACCTGGCGAATCGTAACATCAGTCTGGGAGTGGAGTGTGAAACAATAAGATACGCATTACTCCCATAGCAAATACTGTCACAGGGGAGTGGCGTATTAGAGAATTCACCATGCTATGTCCGGCATAGAGCAAAATAGTGAAAATAACGAATGAAAAGGCACGATTTATGCCACATAACAAGCGAATAATGAAGAAACATGAGGAAAATAAGTTTACTGCCGGAGGGCTGAATGGGTGAGAGATCACACAAAAGGACACGTACAGACGTGTCGTCACACTGTTTAGCTGGTAATATACATCATTATTTGTGTGGCCTGGATGTTCTGTTTCCCATTTGTTCCTGTAACTGCTTCTGATAAAACTCTTGCCCTCTTCAAAAGTTATACTTGTATCAGGCTGAGGTAGCTTTCCACCTTCCTTTGCCAGAGTCTTTGTTCTAAAACCCCCAACGCAAGAGAAATAGAGACATCGAAGACACAAACAGAAGACAATTAGAGACATCATCAGCTTCAGCTGCAGTAGTGACTCCGTGCTCCATAAGGAGTGAAAATGAAATAAAAGTAAAAAGCTCAAAGTTATAAATAGCACTATTGCATAAAGGTTTAGATGAAAAATTCTGTTTCGTCAAACATCTTCACTAGAATCAAATACAACACAACAGAATGAATAGAAAACGAAAGAAGCAGTGAGAACCAAAGAAAATTGTTAAAGTATTAAAAAACAAAATTCACCAGGTAGAGTTTTGAATAATAATTTCTTATTCTTCGGTCTCTCCCAGAGAGACACGTCCATTTATCTTACAAAGTTGACAGTCCGTCTCAGAAGTATCTCAATCGTCATACAGTTTCTCCCTAAAATGGGGCGGTGAAGATGACGCTGCCAATCTGCTCCTCTCATGAAGCCGTAATTCTTGAAGTAAATGTTCTACTGTTCGATTGTCGTCCCTCCATGGGCACATACAAGTGTCCAAATTTTAATTTGTGGAACAGTTTGTTTTGGAGTCTGCCGTGTGCCGTTCTCATTCTGAAAATTGCCAACTAATTTTTATTTTTAAATTTAGAGTAGTATGCATCGGCTATAGTTGGTTCTGGGAGTTCTCTATGCCATTTTTTTCAAATGTCGTCCTGTCCTAAGTTTGAATTTCAGTTCATCCTTTTTGGGCAAGTCCATCTGCTTTCTCATTTACATATATCTTGCAATGGGCATGAGCTCACTGTACGTTCAAAATAAAAATAGAAAGGCGAGGAGGGGGCCGTTTAAGACTGAACGGAATCACATGATTGCTAAATATTGCTTTACTAACAATGTAATGACAATAGTAATATACATACATAAAATTTGTACTTACTATTTGCACATTTAATGTTTCATTATCACCTTTTAGCTCCCAAAGAAGCATCAGTCTTCAACAAACTTATACCAAGTCTTTCTGTCCTGTGCCATCAACTCTCCATGTCTCCTTCATCCCTCTCTCCAGTTCTCTTCTCCGTGTGTTCCTTGATCTCCCTTTACATCTCTTACCCTGTGGATTCCAGAACAAGGACTGCCTTGTAATGCTTTCAACAGGCTTCTTCAGTGCGTGTCCTATCCATCGCCAGCGTCTCCTTCTCATCTCTTGTTCCACTGGCACGTGTATGGTTCTTCTCATTAGTTAATTAATAGATAAATAAACATTTAATTAATTAAAATAATACACGCCATAAATTGAAAATACTCTAACCGCTCAGGTAAATCTCACTGAAAAAAAAACACTATTGTCACTGAAAATTGCCTGGTATATGAAATAACACTTTTAATTTTTCTTAACACTTAAACCCAAGGCGTTACTGTAAAAGTTAGCAGAATTAAAAACTCTGTAACAGTACATTTGAAATAAATACCAAAATTACTTACGAATTGTACTTTTCCTGCTTGACATTTTGCCTTATTGCATCTTGTAAAATACTGCAGCAGAAATCTGGCAATATAAAATAAACCCAAAAAATTTCAACATTCCTTTAAACAGAAAAACAAAACATGAGCTGAGAAATCCGCTTCTATTTTTGAAAGAAATGAAATCGTTTGAAAAGTGAGGTCTTGAAATTAAGTAAGCTCTTGAAAGAAGTGAGATTTTGAAAGAAGTAAATTCTTGAAAGATAAAATCTTGAAATATAAAGTCTTGAAAGAAGTAAGATCTGGAAGGAAGTGAAGTCATGACAGATATGATGTCTTGTAAGACGCGAGGCCTTGAAAAGACTGAGGTCGTGAAAGAAGTGAGATTTTGAAAGTGGTGAGGCCTTGAAAGTAGTGAGATCTTGAAAGAAGTTAAGTTTGAAAAATGTAAGGTTTTGAAAGAAGTAAGATCTTGAAAGAAGTAAAAGCCTTGAAAGAAGTAAGCTCTTGAAAGTGACGTCTTTAAAGTAGTGAAGTCTTGAAGGTAGTAAGATATTGAAAGAAGTAAGGTCTTGAAGAAAGTAAGGCATTGAAAGAAGAAAGGTTTTAAAGGAAGTAATATTTTGAAAGAAAAGAAAAGTGAAGTCTTGAAAGAAGTGAAGCCCTGAAAAAAGTGAAGTCTTGAAAGAAGGTAAATATTGAAAGAAGTGAAGCCCTGAAACAAGTGAGGTCATGAAAGAAGCTAAATATTGAAAGAAGTGAGGTCTCGAAAAAAAAAAAAAAAAAAGGAAAATGCTGTAACGCTGTATATCAGCATCATCATACACGCTTACTCAAAAATGGTGCTCTTAATAGGTAGACTGTTTGTACTGTGCCCACCAGAGTGTCGAGCATCAGTTGTCTGTGAAAATAGAAGCGGTCAGGCTACGGTGTGTTCACCCTTCCTTCCGTTAGCTTTCCAAGAGATGTTTTGTCTTCACATTGTTTTTTATTTTTTTCAGCAGTCTTCTTGGCAACGCCCTACTCCACCTCACATATGAAAGAAAATTGCTGTTCTGGCTATCGTATTCAGCTGTTATTATCTTCATTTGTCTTTCCGTTATATATCAAAGAAATGTATGTCCTCACTAATGTATTCAGCTGCCATTTCTTCATCTTGTTTTTGCGTTAGCTATCCAAGAAATGTATTGTCCTCACTATACTTTATTCAGACGTGTCATTGGCATCGTCCTTCTACGCCTCAGACATCCAATAAATTTGCTTTTCTCGCTGATGTATTCAGCTGTCACCTTTCTTTGTATTAGCTATCGAAGAACTTAGTTGTCCTCACTATTGTATTCAACTGTCATATCTTTATATTCATTTCCGTTAACTGTCCGAGACATGTGCTGTCTTATCTACTGTCCTATCTTCTTCTTTCTTTCCGTTTATATCAAAGAAATATGTTGTCCCCATTATTGTATTAAGCTGTGATTGTTTTGATCTTTCTTTCCACTACATATCAAAAAAATTTGATGTTCTCATCGTGGTATTCATCTGTCATTATTTTGATCTTTCTTTTCGTTACATATGAAAGAAATTTGATGTCCTCGCTGTAGCATTTAACGGTCATATCTTCATCTTTCATTGCGTTAGCTATACAAGAAACTAGCTGTCCTCATTCAGCTATCATTATGTTAATCTTCCTTTCTTTTACATATCTGAGAAACTTGCTGTCCTAAATTTGCTGTCTGCACTTCCTAGCTCGGTGGTCCATGGTTCGATCCCCAGATGAGGTGGGCTTTTTTTAGGCGCAAACGGATCCTGGGTCGACCCAGCCCCATTTGGGTACCAGAGCAACTCTGGGAAGGTTAAGGCGGCCGGCATGATGTTGACCACATCACCCTTAGTGTGTGGATGGTCAGGAAAATATGGGACTAACACCATATTCCCAATATGCCTCAATGGGCATGTAACGGGATCCTTTACCTTTTACCTTACTAATGTATTCAGCTGTCTTTATCTTGATCTTTTTCAGTTAAATATCACAGTAATTTGATGGCCTCACTATTGTATTCATCTGTCATTATTTGTACCTTTCTTTCCGCGATATATCCAAGAAATGTGCTGTCCTAACTATTGTATTCAGCTGTCATCAGACTCTCCTAACTTACTTATCAAATCTTCTTCTTCAAAAAGTTTGTTTACTTACATAATGACATCGATCATCAAAGAAATAAATACCTTACACTCCGCAGATCAGTTCCAATTCAAGAGACATCTTTTACAAGGCGCGAAGAAATAAGGAAACAAAAGAATGGGCGTGGCATCGAGTTTTGACGTTTGGAGTACTTCCAACATTTGTAGAAATTAAAGTCATACTGAAACAAGTTTATACTCGTTCGGTATCTTATTTATACATTCTGTTGAAGGTTACAACTGCGGAAAAAAACAGCTGACTGAATTAGTACCAACATTTAAATATTAATAAAAACCCAATTAGTAACTTATCATTATTACCTCATGGGTATTTACAGAAATACGGTATACAGAGATATGTAAAGAAAATAATGTAAGTAAATATCACTGGGCCAAAGTTATGGAGATATCATATTTTAAGGGTGTGTTACCATTCTCTTTATTGCCATTTACTGCGCTTCTTGATACAACCTGACTCAGAGAATTACCGGGAAAAAGTTAGCGTTAATCAATAATTTTATCTTTAACTTTTACATTTTATCTTCCTGATATATATATATATATATATATATATATATATATATATATATATATATATATTATATATATATATATATATATATATATATATATATATATATATATATATATATGCATACATACACACATACATGCATACTGTAGGTACATCTATGTAGGCATACCCATTCTTATTTATTAACTGTAAGCTAACGTAAACATATTTAAATATAACTCTTAGTAAGTATGTTTAAATGAATTCGTTGCATTCATTCAGTCATTTTTGAATGTTTCTGACACACACACACACACACACACACACACACACACGCCCGCACACACGCACACACACACACACACCCGCACGCACACACACACACACACACACACACACACACACACACACACACACATATATATATATATATATATATATATATATATATATATATATATATATATATATATATATATATATATATATATATATATATAAAATTTCCAATGGTGCCTGAGGAGATTCTTCTTCTTCGTACACTCTCAGACGTCCACCTGAATGTTTTCAAAGAAAACAGGAGTCAGTTTGAGACTATTTGAATCTCCGTATAGCTTTTCCACGAATGATACTCATGTCGGTGTTGACTCCGTTTTATCGTTGAGTTCAGTTTATACTGGTGAAGTGGTAGCTTAAAACGCGAATGGTTAAAATGAACGAATGTCAACAATATTCTTCAAACGAACTTCAACAAGTAGTATTGAACTGGGTGAACTGGGCAAGTACTGGCAGTACAGAAGTCGGTGGTGACTGTACATAGATTTTATTCAACACAGCACATACGGAGTGGACAAGACTAACATCGTCACAGGCGCAGAAATCATACGTCAACATGTTGATAATTACTTTTAAAGTTCCTGAAGATTCTATTCTAATAAAGTCCTCTGACTCAAGTGACTGAGGATCACAAAACTGTTACCATATAATATTCCGCTCATTCAAGTCCATTGACCTTCCTTCAAGGACGTCCATCATGGTAACGTATTCATACTCCAGGATAAAATTCTTCCATATCATACTTCACAATCCCAGACTTTTCTCCATACATCCCGTTATATATAGTATATAGTTTTCAAACAAAGTCATACATGATAATACGAACAGGTTAGAGATTCCAGTTGACTAACCTCTCCCATTCTATGCCACGCTTCTGGCATTGTAGTAACAGCATATTAAACATGTGAAGCATATAAATTCATTAACTTGATTTCTTGTAGGTATTCTCCCTCTACGAAAAGATTCAAAGGCTATCGACTCCGTGTGTCCAATTCTAGGAATGTCATCTACGATGAATTCCCGCTAGACCATTAATAGGAGCGGCCTGATACTTTAATGTACATAAATAAACATGCCATAAGAAATGGGGCGACACTTACTTTATACTTTCACTATTGACTTCGCCATGAAGATCAATAGATACGAATACAACTGATGGCTACTTCACATTTGCCAAGAATCAAAGGATAACACAGCGGACATAAATATCGTCCGAGCTGCCCCTTACATGACGTCAGAAACTACTCAACTAGGTTACACGTGCGTCCAAAGCAACTCACACAGCATTGTGCACGTCAGTGCGTGAATCAATCGAACGCACAAATAATATAACTATATAAAACTGGTGCGTACATTTGGCAGGACCGAAGACTACCCCCGTAGGTAATAAATGTACGTAACAGCTCCCTTATCACCTCCCCTTAAAAAAATTAATTCTATTAATTTTTTTCGAACTAATTACTCGAGAGAGGTGAGTCAAACCTACAACAAGATTTATGACATGCATAAAATTATATCATATTAAGAAAAGAATATTAAATGAAAACAATATAACTAAATGATAGTATGCATTAAAGCACACATCCACCATCGACCTACTTTGGAACGATGTGGTAATATTCAAAGTAAAAAAGAAGTTGAAAATGAAGATGAAATAAACCATAAAAAAAAGATGATAATAAAATTCAACAAAATTGTTTTAAAAGAAATTTGAAACATATGATTTCAAAAATGAAAATGAACAGCAACACTGATGATGATCAATGATAAAAGAATCAATAAAACCGAAAATTTTAAAATACAACATGCAAAATGAAACAAAGCATAATTAAACACTTTAAGAAGCAACGCACTTACTATTTCCTAACACTAGTAAGTTTGACTAGTTATCTAAAAGTGAGATATCATGTAGTGGGATACGTGAATACACGTATTGCGAAACACTAATAAAGTTAGTAGATGTGTGATTTATAATCAATCAAATTGATTAAATTGAATTATACTAATTAGTAGTACTTAATTTATGAACAAATAACTAATTACTAATTTATTCTAAGTGATGTCAATTTCACTCATTGTTAATATTCTTTTAGAACTAGTTAAATCGACAAGAATATGTTCTCAATGTACCATGTCTGAAATACGTTTACGAACACGATATGTAGTGTAATCTGTTCCATAACAATAGTGAATGTCTATTTGTCACTCTTACCAATGTTTCCATACTAAAAAAAAATGTTACTTTAATATCACTGTTCCCGTTCTAACAAAACGTTACTTCACAAGAAATAATGTTATAATCCATACGTAAGTATATTATGAAAGTTATATATATACGAATACTGCAGAACTACACATAGTCTCCACAGATGTATAATCAGTGACCATGTACAAAGTTATTCATGTTTCTGTGAGGACGTTTCACCATCTGGAAGTGGTTTAATTTCGACATGTTCACTAGGGCATCTTGAAAGACAGTCTGCAAACACATTCTGTACTCCAGGAATAGCTCGTATCTCAAAATGGAACGGTTGAAGCGCAACAGCGTAACGCGCTGACGTTGATGACTTCACGTTCCTGTGTTCAGTGCTGTAAGAGCTTTCTGGTCGGATTCCACCACAAAGTGTGATCCGAGGAGATAACGATCCAGTTTATTGATGGACCAGACAAGAGCGAGGAGCTCTTTATCCAGAACGTAATACTTCATCTCCCTCGTCGTAAGCTTTCTGGATACGTACATAACCGGAAATAAGGTGCCTCCGTATTCCTGCATCAAAACTGCCGCGATAGCGTAGGAAGAAGCATCACTGCGAAGAACAAAGGTGAGATCTTTGTTAGGCAACCTTAAAAAAGGCTTATTTGAAAAAAAAATTGTTTTATATAATCTAAAGCCGTTTGATGATCCTGCGACCACTTTATTATATTAGATGTGCCTTTCTTTAGTAACGAAGAAAGAGGTGCAGTTATAGTAGACAAATGAGGGATGAATTTAGAATAGAACTGTATTAGTCCTAAGAGCGACCTCACTTGTTTTTTTGTCTTAGGTGCTGAGATGTTTAAAATTTTAGAGACGTTACTGTCTTCTGTATACATTAAACCGCGACCTATACGGTGACCAAGAAATGAGATGTCATGAAAACCGACAAAAGCCTTTGAAGGTTTCGCTGTTAAGTTATAATCCCGTAAGGTAGAAAGTAAAGATTTTAAACCCTGAATATGTTCATCCCAAGAGTCACTGAAAAGACAGATGTCATCTATATAAGTAATGACATCGGGACGATGAGACAATATGCGGCGCATCATGCGTACAAAGGTAGCTGGCGCATTCATTAGACCGAATGGCATAAAATTCCATTGAAAAAGACCCCGTGGCGTCGAGAAAGCGGTGAATGGCTTTGCTTTAGGGGTTAATGGCACTTGCCAATAACCCTTTGAAAGGTCAAATTTCGAAAAGAATGTGGCATGAGATAATTTCTCTAATAAGTCGTCTAAAAGAGGTAATGGTTCCGCATCGAATTTTGTAACTTTGTTTAATTTCCTGTAATCTACGCAAAGACGTATATTGTTGTCCTTCTTCCTAATGATTACCATAGAAGAAGAATATGGTGATGAAGATGGTTCAATTATATTTAATTGAAGCATCTCATCCAATTCCTTATCAACCTTATCACGAAAGTGTAAAGGAATAGGATATGGACGAACTCGAATAGGTGTATCGTCAGTCAGAATAATGTCATGTTGGATGACTGACGTATGACCTGGGATGTCAGTGAGGACATCCTCATACGTGTGTAGAATATTAGAGACTTGCTGACGTTGATCATCAGTAAGAGTAGATGAGATTGTAACATCATTCCATTTCTCAGTGGAATGGTGTGGTACAACTGGTATTGGTAGTTGTACATCATCGAAAGAAGATTCCTCTTCTTGGATGACTGACAAACTAGAATAGTGTTGAATAGGAGGTGTAGGATCGTCAGTTGCTTGGAACACTGATTGTAGATAATCAGGACGTGAGTAATATTCCTTCAACATATTAATGTGGAAGGTTTTATGTTTACCATTAACATCAACGATGTAGTCGACATCGGATATTCTTGAGATGATCCTGAAAGGACCTCTCCAGGTAATTAAAAGACGATTATTATGCGCAGGGAGTAATACAAAAGCTTCATCACCAGGTATGAGCTGGCGAAGACGTCTATACTTGTTTGCAAATAGACGAGCTTTTTCTTTGGCTTGTTCGGATGATGCAGTAGCTAGTCTACAAGCATCTATGATTCTCTTTCTCAGAGAGATCACATACTCATAAGAGGATTGAGTTTCCTCTTCAATATTCTCGTCAACCAATAAGTCGTGGATTAACGACATCGGACCGCGTGGTTGCATGCCGAAAACAAGCTGAAATGGAGAAAACCCCGTTGCTTGATTTTGTACTTCGCGATACGCAAAGAGACAAGCGGGTAGGACCCGATCCCAGTCTTGGGGATGGTCTTGAGTCATCTTACCCAACAACTGCTTGAGTGTCCTATTTAGACGCTCAATTAACCCATTTGACATCGGATGATAAATAGAACTTAGAGATCTGTCTATACCTAATGTCTTCATAACTTGAGACATGGATTCAGAAATGAACTGAACCCCATGATCCGACAAGATTTTCCGTGGAAAACCAATGCGTGAGAAGATTAACATCAATGCCTCTGCTACACTGGCAGATGAAGTGTTCTTGAGAGGGATGGCTTCAGGCCAGCGAGTGCACATATCAATGCACGTAAGAATATGCGTATGCCCTCTAGCAGATGGTAGCATAGGACCAATAATGTCTATAGCCATTTTATCAAATGGTCTAATCGGGATGTCCGCAGCTTGAATAGGAGCCGCATGAAATGGACCCCGTACCTTAACTTCTTGACATATCAAACAGGACCGACAATAGAGAGTGATGTCCTTATGGACGCCTGGCCAGTAGAATGCCGAAAGCACTCTGGATTTGGTACGCGAAAAACCCATATGGCCCGCACATTGCGAGTCATGCGCATGTCGTAATATACGAGATCTCATACAGGATGGGACTATAATCTGAGAACATAAGGATGAATCCTTTTCTCGTATTACTCTAACCAAAATCCCATTTTTAAGTATAAAGTCATGTCTAGATTTTGCAAGTTTGTTGCTGGTATTATTTTTGTTCACATACTGAAAAAAAATTTTTTAATGAATCATCATTCTTTTGCAATGTTGCAAACAACTCCCGTGAAATAGGAGCATCATCATCACAAGTGGTATGAACTGTAGGTTCCATAGGTGTATCATGCGACATATTAGTAGCTTGCGCTCTAGTCACTACTGCATTTGCAGTTTGAATATGTCGCTCTTCCCATTCAGCAATTTGCTGTGGTGTACACTCTTTAATACCATGTATGCGACCAAGTATTAAATCACAAATTGGATTCGGAAGGAGACAAGCTTGAATCTTTCCTGAAAAAAATGGTGTATTAAGATCAATAATAGCAGTGGCAAATGTTTCAATTGTGCCACCAAACGTTACACATTTGACAACCCGGCCCGTGGCACAACTTGGGTTGATCAGCGAAGTCCGGACGCCGACTGTGCTGCAACCTGAGTCAAATAGGAGAGAGCATGAAATATTGTTGACAAATCCCTTGTTAAACTTAAGAGAGCCCTGTCCCTGGTGTACTGACGCAGCAGTGGCCGTACAGACTGCAGGTAGACTAGGTAAGGTATGTCCGCAACGCAGCGTCGTGATCGCCCTGGGCTGGAAAAGAGTAGAGCATTCTGAACAATCTTTGACTTGGGTACAATCAAGAGAACAACACATAGCATTATGAGTTTCAGCTCCTTTACCCTGTTCAATGTTAGCCTGTGTATCACTAAAAGCGACATTAGAATGTCTATTCGTATTACTCAACGATCTATCTCGTCGACGCGATCGATTTTGATTTTTGTCATTAAAATTGCCATAATTGTAGTTTCTGCTAGAGTTAAAATTTGGATGAGTCCGATAATTTGTATAATGATCGTTATGATGTTGGTAAAATGGTTTATTTCCAAAAAATTGTTTGGTTTTGCGGACCCTGAGATCTTGATCTCCAGTTTTGTTTATTATAATGTCCTTGATTATTTTTAAAATTATTGTTACCAAAATCTCGCGATCTGTGAGCCTGGTTCCAAGAAACATTAAATGGAGCAGATTGTTGAAATTGCTTCCCTTTGTAAAAATTACCATTGTTAAAATTGTCATTATTTCCCTTATTGACATATCTGTCAGCACTAAAAGAACGATTGCGTGAAAAATTGTTTTGTTGTGCTGCAAAAGCAACAGGCAATTCATTCTTAATCTGTGCATTACTTAGATCCATGTTTGGGTGAGCAGTGCAAAAATTTTTAGCATGCTGTTCTAAGTCTTTCATAGATAAAGGTTTCCGTTCGTGTAAAAAATGCGAGAAATGTAGGATTTACAGACGAAAGTACCTTATCGCGCATCAGTAAATCGAAGAGACCTTCATACGACTTTTCAATTTTGGATAATTCGATCCATCTTTCTAATGTTAGTCGTATTTGTGACAGAAAATCACTAAAATTTCTGCTAGATTGAGGTAGTAATGTATGGAATCTTGATCGATATTGGTCTTCTGTCATTTGGAATTTTTGCAGAAGTGCCGCTCTAAGAGCATTATAGTCATTTTTCTCACCAATGCTGGTGGTATGATAAACTGCTAATGCGTCCCCTGTAAGTAATCTGGATAAATATGTACAGTATAGAGCTTTATCCACGTTATAAGACACACAAGTGGCCTCAAACCTATCTAGGAAGAATATCACGTCATCAGACGGGGGATTAAATTTTGGTAATTTAAGGTGAATTTCCTTAAAAATTATCATGTCTGGATGAAGTTTGGCTTTCAAAAGTTCTCTGAGAATTAGCTTCCTGAGTTAACCTAAGTCTCTCATATTCTGACTCTGCTAATTTCAGTTCATGCTGTCGTTTTCTTTCATTCTCTTCCATCTCAAGCTGAAGTCGTTTTGTGTTTTGTTCAGCTATTAATCTTCTTTCTTGCATTTCTTTTTGTTTAACTTCCATTTCTTTTTCAGCTATTAATCTTTTTTCTTCCATTTCTTTTTGTTTATTTCCCATTTCAATATTAAGTAGTCTTTCTTTTTCTGCCGCATCTCTTTTAAATTGCTCTTCAGCCTCGAATTTTTTCTGTTCGGACTCACGCTGAAATCGTTTCTCTTCTAATTCAGCGGCTAATCTCATTTTTTTTCTCCTCTTCCTCAGCTATAAATTTCCTCTTCTTTTCATCCTCCTCAGCAGTTAATCTCATTTTTTTTTTCTCATTCTCCTCCGCCTCAATCCTTTTTTGATCTGCCTCAAATTTCAAATTTTCCAAACGTAAAGTTTCTAACCTTCTCTGATCAGCTTCTATTTCTTGAGCTTTCTTATATTCTGCAAGTGCAAATGCTTTTGCTTCCTCAGGAGCCATCTGAAGAGCTTTTGCTTGCTTAATGAAATAGTCTAAGGTAGCCATTATTCAATTTTATTATGTAATAATACTACTTAAAATTGTTACTACAACTAGTGGTTTTCGTTCCTGTTCTAGAACGGTAAAATCAATTTATATAATAGGCAATAATATTAATAATTAATAATGTAATTTATAACATGAAATGGTGTGAAAGCAATAACGTGACAGACAATAGCACAATACTGACACGACACGATAATCAAGACAAATGACTACAGTCGTAGAAATCAAATAAAATAAAATGTGGAACTAAAATAGAATGTCGTAAAAAATTACGATGACATCTACGATCAAATAATGCACAAGACAATTGACAACACAGTGTAAAAACATATGCTTTGTAAAAAACTGAACGACAGTCAGGTAAGATGGACAATAATCACATACAAAATACATCATGAAAATAAGGTACAAGTAAAAATAACTACCAAAAAACAACAATTAAAACTTGACGAAACAGCTAAAACAGTCAGGTGTCACAGACTACCAGACACAGTGGACCAAAGATCCTTCTATGCTCACGCATAGGAACATTCCACTGCGGGAAGTCTGCAAAATAATGTCCTACAGAAACACTTAAGACGGACCTGTGGTGAAACTCGTAATTTCCCGTCCTAAGTCGCCATGCCCAACCTCCCACGAAGAATACACAACATATAACACTTAACACGAAAAATATGAATGTGGACATATCACGGAAGGCACAACTAAGCGTAATAAAGTGTACAACGGAAACACGTTATACTCATCTCGCGTGCAGGTAAAAAATCAATGTGCCTCGTCTCCGTGGATGTACGTCTACAGATAAAATACTTCGTTCTGCGTATCTAGATTACAGCTCGCACGCAATAATGATGAAGAGATGATCTCCAAGTAATCAGTCACTGTGAAACTTGACGTGGAGGTTGATTGAAGACCTTGACCTTGGTAAACGTAAGTTGAATCTGATTTCTCATCCCACTGGGTTCCAAGTTCGAGATGTTGGTGACTTGAAAGTTAAAATCTTCTTTTCACAGAAAAGTATTGAGTACGTTCTTTGGAAGTTAGATATTTCCAGACCACACTGGCATACCAATTATTGTTGACTCCGTTTTATCGTTGAGTTCAGTTTATACTGGTGAAGTGGTAGCTTAAAACGCGAATGGTTAAAATGAACGAATGTCAACAATATTCTTCAAACGAACTTCAACAAGTAGTATTGAACTGGGTGAACTGGGCAAGTACTGGCAGTACAGAAGTCGGTGGTGACTGTACATAGATTTTATTCAACACAGCACATACGGAGTGGACAAGACTAACATCGTCACAGGCGCAGAAATCATACGTCAACATGTTGATAATTACTTTTAAAGTTCCTGAAGATTCTCTACTAATAAAGTCCTCTGACTCAAGTGACTGAGGATCACAAAACTGTTACCATATAATATTCCGCTCATTCAAGTCCATTGACCTTCCTTCAAGGACGTCCATCATGGTAACGTATTCATACTCCAGGATAAAATTCTTCCATATCATACTTCACAATCCCAGACTTTCTCCATACATCCCGTTATATATAGTATATAGTTTTCAAACAAAGTCATACATGATAATACGAACAGGTTAGAGATTCCAGTTGACTAACCTCTCCCATTCTATGCCACGCTTCTGGCATTGTAGTAACAGCATATTAAACATGTGAAGCATATAAATTCATTAACTTGATTTCTTGTAGGTATTCTCCCTCTACGAAAAGATTCAAAGGCTATCGACTCCGTGTGTCCAATTCTAGGAATGTCATCTACGATGAATTCCCGCTAGACCATTAATAGGAGCGGCCTGATACTTTAATGTACATAAATAAACATGCCATAAGAAATGGGGCGACACTTACTTTATACTTCCACTATTGACTTCGCCATGAAGATCAATAGATACGAATACAACTGATGGCTACTTCACATTTGCCAAGAATCAAGGGATAACACAGCGGACATAAATATCGTCCGAGCTGCCCCTTACATGACGTCAGAAACTACTCAACTAGGTTACACGTGCGTCCAAAGCAACTCACACAGCATTGTGCACGTCAGTGCGTGAATCAATCGAACGCACAAATAATATAACTATATAAAACTGGTGCGTACATTTGGCAGGACCGAAGACTACCCCCGTAGGTAATAAATGTACGTAACAGTCGGCCTGTTACCAATATATGATGCAGGTGTATGTTCAACTGATGTAGTAAGGCTGATATATATATATATATATATATATATATATATATATATATATATATATATATATATATATATATATATATATATATACTGCTATGGTGGTAGTGGCTGGTGATGTATCGTGCTGTAATATGACTAATCGCGAATGTGTGACATGGTAGTTCGTCAAGGTGGACATCTATGTATCAGTGCAGACTGGTATCACCACACGTAACGTACCAGAGTGTGTGTGGCATTCATCACCTTGAAGGATGTAGATGTGAAGTTGATGGAAGCATATGTTGTACTTGTTACAAATATGGAGTCAAAATATAGGTGAACAGCTGTGTACGTTTTGATCATTTATTATGGTCACAGCAACAAAACGAAGACAACTCCATGTAAGCATGACACAGGAACATGGCGAATATGAAAACAGTTCACAACAATGGCAGGTACATAAGTTCCAATAATTATATGATTATCAAAGTGTTGCAGACTCCAGTTTCTCTCCCATTCCACAACTAGCAGAAAAACCCCGTATTACACAACGGGTAAATACTGTATAAACATCCAACAGTTTCATTCTGACTCATCAAAGTCATTCTTCTTAAGACCTCCCAAACATGGCGGGCGACGAGATTAGCATAGTCCATCCCTCTAATCGGACGTATCGAAGATAGGCTGTCCTTTCGAAGACAGGCTTATACAACTCCCTTGTACATCAGGAGAGTTTTCATTTTCAAAGTTATAATAACTGATAACCCATCTGTTCTTCCACTCCAGATAGTTATATATATATTAGGCCTCTATCAAACAGTAAACACTGTGGATTCCTCTTCTGTAGACATAAGTGTCTAAGTTCAAAATATACCGCCAATCATGCGGGTTGTAGAATACAAGCTATACTCATGGGTCTCTGTGTGTAAATCTAGACCTAACGGTCTTAGATGGCTCCAACGAGCGTAACAAGAGGAATACTCTGCCTTCCAACCATTTGTGAGCTCTTGTCACTGGTTGACTAAAAAATATGATCCTTACAAAAGAAGTGTGAACGATTCGTTATTTTACCTTGATACGAATTCCTAACACAACTTAGAAGCAACTGTCGTCTTCCTAACGAACAGAAATAACACAGGGGACTCTAAATACAGTGGAAGAGTTTCCATCCCCAATAGGCAATGCAGAGAAATAATCAGACATTCCGTCTGACAGACCCAGAACAAAAACACGGACTCCCGCCGGAAATCTTCTTCTCAAAACTCTCTTAGTTTGGACATGCGCAGTTCGCATCCCCTCTGACCTATCCAGTCAGCTGGTATCCTATAAAAGAGGAGTAACTACATATTTACTTTTCCTCAAAGCAAAAGATGAGTATTCGCCCTTACATTATGGTTCCAATGAAGAATACATTAGACCCAAAAATCTTATTCAAAATATAACAAGCGTACAGACAGACTACATTATCAGTTATGAAAAACTGCACGTAACACGGCCATTTACGCTTTAGAAGAGATAACAAAGAATAGTACTACTACAAGAACAGTTATGCCGCACGAAGCGACTAATGCAATGTTGTGCATGGGGCTGGCTACATCATCATGAATATTGCCACAGAAACCACTGCGGCAAGAGGATGTGAATGTTTGAAGCATGATTTCTGTAAGGCGACCAGCTGCAGTGGGGGCTTCATTCTCCGAATGGAGAGCAAAGTAAAAGGATGATTACATCCCTTGTATAAAATCCCAGCTTTTACTGTCAGTACATAACGCTAAGGGATGCAACTTTGGTTGAAAGTTAAATTGTATCGTTTCCCTTATATGTACTCTCCCGAAAATAGTAACACTTACCAAAGAAGAATGCGCAAATGACGGTGTGCACAAAAATATATTTATAGAATGTGCGATCCAGTATACATACATTGGGATCCTCGCTGCTGCTACGTAGTTCGTGTACTGTGGTGATGCACAGTGGTTTAAAAAAAAATACTTTTGAATAAGTAAAATTGCCGTTAGGTATTTGTTACGTTCTTTTTGCGCGTGTAATTTAAATGTTGAGCACATCTAAGAATATAATTATGATTAATTATTTACGCGCTGTCATACACTATGTTGAACACAAAAAGCGCAACGCGGTGCGCTCGGGGTTGTTGCTAGAGAAATTACGTTGTGCAGAGGAGATGCAGAATGGCTATAACCTGAGCCGATCGTCGTTTAGACGGAGCTGAAAGTAAGTCTTGCCCAAGTTATGGGAAGCCTTTATGAAGATGTTTTAAAGCCTCCTTGTGTGGAGCATCTATATTAGCCAGTACAGGGCTTGTTCGTATATATATGTTATATTACTTTCGTCATCTGCAATAATCTGGATGAAATTCGAGATGCATACGTCATGTCGTATCGTTAGTCTTCCAGATCCTTATCGAGATTATTCTCAACATATATTTAAAGGGTAACTCAATAAAACCCTTGGCGTTGTAGGCAAGCTCCGTATTCAAAGCCATGAGAGGACTACTTGCCGTGAAGTTCATTGCCGTCCTTGAGATGTCGGCCGTTATAAAAAGTCAATCAAGTTCATGATCAAAATGCAATGAATTGTGATGCCCCGATGCTGTAACCTATACTATTGATGTTGATGCCTACTTCTACACGATTGATCAGAATACATAACGTTTATGCCATGCCATTTATAATGATGCCACGTCGTCTGACTTTGTGTGTTGTCATAAAAGAAATGTTAGTTATTTAGTCAATTTACGGCCCATTAGATCATTATCACTGCTCCACATGTCTTTTAGGTAAAGTTACTCCATGTCTTCATATTTAATACATCCATATAATTTTCACTACAAATATCTAATGACGGTCGCCTGCAAAGAAATGACCTCAGTAGTGATAGTACTGTCTTTAATACGTGTAACAGAAACAACACACTATAAATAATAACCTGTCAATGTTGACGGGTTATTGTTAGTATATAAATAATACTTGTCCCTATAAAAGATGCGTACACCAAACAAAGCATTCACGTGATCTCTAGCAGGAACGATTTCTGTAGCAACTTCTTTTACAAGATGAGGTTGTCACCTAGCCCCCTACGCAATTTCGTATTAGTCACCTTCTACGACATGCCTGAGAGACATCAGTCGTTCCATTCTTTGTCTATCTCCTGACTGACCTCCCGGGAGCTACTCGGAGCAAGTATATTCGTGTATACTAGAAAATATATCAGTCAATGTATGTGTTGTAACATATGTGTTGTAACATATGTGAGTAACAGAGGAACACAGAGAGACAAGACGCGATCATCTGACACTGTGGCATAGAAAGAAATCGCTGACTGGGAGATTTGTGGAGAGGCACTGCTTGTCTATACATCGCTGTGCGGTACTAGATGATGATGATGAAGATAAAAGATGATGATTAAGATTGTGATGATAATGATAATGGTGATGAGGATGATGATTATGATGATTAATATGTTGATGGTGATGATTAAGATGATTATGATGGTGATTAATATAATGATGATGATGATTAACATGATGGTAATGATGATTAAAATGATGGTTATGATGATTAAGATGATTAAGATGGTGTTTAAGATGTTGATGATGATGATCAATATGATGGTTATGATGATTAACATGATGGCTTAGATGATTTAAATGATGGTTATGATGATGATTAAGGTGTTAATTACGATGATTAATATGCTGATGATAATGATTAACTTGATGGTTATAATGATTACCATGATGATTATGATGATGATTAATCATGATGATTATGAACCATGATGAAAAATATGATCATATGATGATTAATATGATAATTAACACCTTAATCATCATCATAACCATCATTTATGATGATCTAAGCCATGGTTACATCATAACCATGATATTTATGATGATCATAACAAGATGGTTAATATGGTGGTAATAATCATCTTAACCTCATCCTTTATCATCATGTAAAGCATTGGAACCATCATAACTGTCATATTAATCATCATAGGCATCATATTAATCATCATAACCATCATATTAACCATCATAACCATCATGATAATCATCATAACCATCATGTTAATCATTCTAACCATTAAGATATCATCATAACCATCATATTAATTATCATATCCATCATGTTACTCATGATAACCATCATGTTAATCATGATAACCATCAGGTTAATCATTGTAACCATCATAACCATCATCGTAATCATCATTGCCATCATGTTAATCATCATAATCAACTTGATGGTTATAATGATTAACATGATGATTATAATGATTAACATGATGGCTATGATGATTACGATGATGGTTATGATAATGATTTAGTTGTTGAATACGATGATTAAGATGCTAATGATAATAATGAGGATTAACATGATGGTTATGATGATTAGCGTGACGGTTGTGATGACTGACATGATGGTTATAATGATTAACATGATGGGTAAGATGATTAACATGATGGTTATGATGATTAATATGATTGTCATGATGATTAATATCATGGTTCTGATGGTTACAATGATTAACATGATGGTTACAATGATTAACATGATGGTTACAATGAATAACATGATGGTTATGATGATTAACATGATGGTTATGATGGTTACAATAATTAACCTGATGGTTATCATGATTAACATGATGGTTATCATGATTAACATGATGGATATGATAATTAATATGATGGTTATGATGATATCTTGATGGTTACAATGATTAACATGATGGTTATGATGATTATCATGATGGTTATGATGGTTAATATGATGGTTATGATGATTAATATGATGCCTATGATGATTAATATGATAGTTATGATGGTTCCAATGATTTACATGATGGTTAGGATGATTAAGATGATTATTATGATGATTAATATGATGGTTATGATGATTAACATGCTGGTTATATTGATTAACATGATAGTTATGATGAACAACACGATGGTTATTATGATTAAGATGATGATTAAGATGTTGATTGCAAAGATTATGATGCTGATGATAATGATGACGACGACAATGATGATTATAATGACGACGGCGGCGACGATGATGCTATTAATTGGTGATGATAATGATGATGATGACAGCTATGATGACGACGGCAATGATGATGATGAATACTGGTATATGGCGTTCATGGAACACAAAAAGGTGATTGGAATGCTAAAATAGGGCCAGGTGCATACGGTCAGTGGGCTGGAACAGTGGGGAAATTTGGGACAGGAGACACCAACGATCGAGGACTAAGGCTATTAGAATTTGCCAGCAACTATAAACTAACCCTTGCAAATACACTATTTCCTCATAAGTTATCAAGAAGAACAACGTCGCATGCCCGAAAACTGAGATACATGGCCAAATTGATTTTATTCTTGTATCCAGAAGATTCAAGTCCAGTATTAATAAAGCCAAGACTAGGACTTTTCCTGTCGCCGACATTGGTAGTGATCACGACCTGGTATTGATGACGCTCAAGCTTAAACTCAAAAAGAATTATAATCAAAACAGATGTTCTCAGTTAAGATTCAATTTAGACAAACTGAAAGATTCAGAAATCGCGGGAATTTTTGAGGCAACTGTTGGAGGAAAATTTGCAGCTCTCAACTTTCTGGAGGATGATATCAACTCAATCACAGAAAACATGAAAGACGTGCTCATTGAATCAGCAACAGAAATACTTGTAAAAGAAAGAAAATAAACAAACCATGGGTTACAGATGACATTCTGAAGTTATGTGATACACGGCGGGAAATGAAAAAGGTTCAGAAAGAGGTTCCTGAAGCAGCATGGCAATACAGTATGGTGAATAAAAATATTAGAAGGAAAATGAAACAGGCCAGAGAAAAATGGGTAGCTGATCAATGTGAGTCCATTAATACGGGGCTAATAAAAGGTAACAGCAAGGCAGCTTTCGACACATTAAGAAGACTATCAAAACCCCAACAGCCCAGGGTAACTGTCATAGAAGATAGCAATGGGGCTCTGCTCAATGAAAAAACAGCTGTAATGAGAAGTTGGACAGAGTATTGTAAAGAATTATACAACTGTAAACTCGATACTGACTATAGCATATTAAACAACATTAAGTGTGAAAACAGGGAACTCGGAAATGCAGCAATATTACGGGAAGAAGTGGAAGAGGCTATATGTTCGATGGAAGGAGGGAAGTCACCGGGTGTGGATAATATCCCAGCAGAGCTCTTGAAATATGGAGGACCAGATATAATAAAAATCATGACAACAATCTGCCAGAAGATATGGAGTACAAAAAAATGGCCAAAAGAATGGACGCAGTCATTAGTAATACCGCTTCCAAAGAAAGGAAATCTAAATATGTGCAAGAACTACAGAACCATTAGCCTTATTAGTCATCCAAGTAAGGTGATGTTAAGGATACTTTTGAACAGAATAAAACAGAAATCAGAAGAAATCTTGTCCGAGGAACAGGCTGGCTTTAGACCAAAAAGAAGTACCTCAGAACAAATCTTCAATATTAGATTACTGATCGAAAAACATCTCCAGCATCAACACGATTTATACCATAACTTCATCGATTTCACAAAAGCCTTCGATCGAGTCTGGCATGAAGGCTTATGGCAAATAATGAGAAAATTCAATTTTGTTTAATATATATATCTAGAATATATTATGCAGGAGGCTCTCTACGATTATAAAACAATCATTTCGATTGGAGGCCGACCTCTTTGCAATCTACGTTTTGCTGATGATATCGATCTTATTGCTGGAACAGAATCAGAACTTCAAACCTTACCTCTAGACTGGAGAAAGTAACAAGAACATATGGGACGGACATTAATATAGAAAAAAGCAAGATATTGGTGAATAACCATAAGAAATATGTTCCGACCAACATTACGTTAAATGGGCAAACGTTAGGAGAAGTTAACACCTTTAAATATATGGGGTCCATTATATGTAGTGATGGAAGATCAAGTAAAGAAATCAAGACAAGACTTGAGATGGCCTCAGCTGCCATGACAAGGTTGAATGTGATCTGGAAAAGCAACATCAGTTTTCCAGTGAAGATCAAATTATACAAATCACTTGTATTATCTATTCTCTTGTATGGGTGTGCGGGCTGGACACTCACTGCAGATACGGAGCGAAGGATTCAGGCTTTCGAGTATAAATGTTATAGAAGAATTTTGCGCATTTGCTATAAAGAGCACAAAACAAATGTCTATGGTAGAGAGAAAAATAAACACCTATGCAGGCCACCAAGAACCACATTTGTCAGTAGTGAAACGTCGAAAGCTTGCCTGGTTTGGGCATGTAACTCGTCATGACTCCCTTTCGAAAACGATCCTCCCGGGAACAGTCGAAGGTAAACGGAGAAGAGGAAGGCAAAGAAAATCCTGGGCTGATAACATCAAAGAATGGACAGGGCACGGCTTTTCCACACTTGTACGCATTGCTGAGGATAGAGAGCAGTGGAGGACCCTGTCTGCTGATGCTTCCACCATGGCACCCATACGACCGATGACGGGTTACGGGTTGAGATGATGATGAACAGAAAAAGGTACCAATCTATAGACGATTTCATTCATGATTTCATTCACAACCTTTCAGCTGTCCCATAAGGCACAGGTCTTGAACAACCCCCACACTGCACCCTTCTCCTCTGTGTTATCTGCTCAAGGTCTCTATATATCTTAGAAACGAATATTGATCTATTATTATAATATGTACTCGTAGATAGGTACCCTGTAGTTCACATAGATAATGTACTGGTAGTCGTAAACAAACAGCAGATGTCAAGGCAGTTCTATTGTGGGCCTATGACAAATTTGGGAAGAACAAATATGACACTCAGAAACATATATAAACTCAGCATGGTACACACATGGTGCGGTGGGAACCTGTGGTGTGGCTCTCATTCACCATCATCATCATGTTCCTTTGATATCCTTATGGACCATAAAGCCACCACTGTAGCTGGGTCTCTTGCAGGAAGCCTGCATCAAGTATTGATTTACCTCTGATGTTGTGGTTTATGTGGCAATTTGTTTGACATGACGAGGTTGTTAGTCCCAAGTACAATCTGATATGATTCGCCTTGATCGACATTCTTGTATATTATTTATATGTGTATGTATATATATACTTCTTTGCTATCTATCTATCTATCTATCTATCTATCTATCTATCTATCTATCTATCTATCTATCTATCTATCTATCTATCTGTCTGTCTGTCTGTCTGTCTGTCTGTCTATCTATCTATCTATCTGTCTGTCTGTCTTTCTGTCTGTCTGTGTGTCTACCTATCTAATCAAGATATCTGTGTGTCTTGTCAGAGTACCCTAACCAGTCATAACATACGCATCATTTAATTAAATATCCACGTACTAGTTGCTTGCTAAATTAAGCTCTGAACGCGTGGCTTGAACTAAGCCCTATAAACAAAACGTAAATATAAATTAGTTTTCTTAGAAAATTAGAACAGATAACGATGTCAAACAAAAAGAAAAAATAGCAAAACCACGAGCTTTTATTGTACTGGGATTTGTACAGAAATCAAAGATATCAAGCCCGATATAACAGCCAGAATCGTCAACTCAAATGTCACGGCACCCCTATGGTTCCGCTTTTAAAAAAACTGGGAACAGAAAGATATATACTTGGTGTGTGTCACATATGCAAATAGTGCAGCAGTAGCCATCGTCCACTTTTGCCCCCCCCCCCCCCCCCCTTTTCACACCCCCCCATCTAGGGTTATATTTTTTTGCTACATTAACACCTGATTCACTATCGCAATTAACACGCGAGCCATCTGGCAATTAAGCACGGTGGAACAGAGCGAAGTGCGCAGCACAGCGTAATCGTTCTTTGATCAGGGAAACACACGGGAAGAGGCCAGGCGTTAACAGTTTCTTTGAAGAATCAAGGGCGATAAGTCTGAGACGTACCTTTGATTGTTACATGTTCAGGGGAATTAACTTACGTAGCTGAGATTCGGCAGGCGGAGTCTGAAACAACTAGCTCAAAATACTAAGAGTTTTCATACAAAGTGAATTGCTTAGATTCGTGGAGTTGTTTCCATCTTTCTCTGTTTGCGGTAATTTATATACTAGCTTAAGTGATTTAGTGTGTTAAAGGTTTTTTTCATTATATTCCACTGGGATTTTCTGTGTTAAATTGAATAGCTAATTTTTCCAGCTGTAACGAAAATTTAATTATTTCCCCAGTAAGGGATGCTTTAAATTGACTAGTACATACACTAAATAACTGCCAACTGACGGTATATATTATTTACTTATATCCATTTGTGTAATTTTATAAATGACTAGTGTTCATATCACTCGTTTTTTTCTTTTTTTTCCTTAACCAGCGGCACTAAGACTTTCAGCCCTTCGGCCCAATGACATGTCATTGCGAGGCTGGGGAACCTGTGGACTTTCCTTCCAACCCGGACAGGAGTTTCGCTCCTTCCCATCCACAGAGGGTTTTTCTCAGGAGCCGCTCAGAATATTCAGTCAAAATCCCGGTCGTTGACACTCCTTCAAGCGCTGACGCCCGGGCTTGAACCTTGAAAACCTGGTTGCCAGTACAACGTTGTAACCATTACACCAGCGCGGCTCCCGGCATATCACGCGTTAAAAGCGATAGGAAAAGTTAGATATTTGTAGTTTATAATCTAATTTATAATGCAGTGGTGAAGAGGTCCTACTTTAACACGTGTTAGATATAATTTTGATATTATGGTTAAATGTTTATATTTCTTTCATAAAATCTAGGCTGATCAAAAACCGAGCGAACTAGCGGTCTTATGGTCATATGAAATTATGGTCATATGAACTTATGTCTTACGAACTATGGTCGTATGGTCCGTTGGTCTTATAAGTGTACAAGCAACCAGAAACTTTATAATATTGTTGAGTCTTCGGGCTATGACCTGTGCGGTCCATTTTCTTCATTTTTATGAGAGAGACCAAACTAGAACAATAATTGTAAATGTTAACTGGACCAGAACTATACCAGATTTTACCTATATAATCTCATCAGCCAGCTGTGGCTAAATATATTGTCAGCAACATTTGTGTAATTTAACATAGTATCTCAGCAACCAGAGGCTAGACAACACAGGAAATATACATGTATTATTTCTCCTATGTCAGCGATTACCACGTATGAACCTTACACCAACCAACCGAAGGCAGAGATTATTTATCCAGGAAAAACAATTAAATTACCAACTCCAGCGACTACCGTTAAATTTGCAGTCAGCAACTACGGCTGGTCTGGGGCTGGATTTGGCACAACTTAATATGACACTGAATAGTCTTATTACTTATTAGAGTTTATTTCCATGCAATGCCTGCGACAACTATTGGGTAAGCGAATATGAATGTGGCCACAGTATGAAGGATTGAATGAACTGTAAGAGAGTAACATAATTATCTGTTGTTACCACTATCATACAAATCTTTTCTCTTTTTGTTCTCACTAACCTGAGTATTTACAGGATAGATTAATTAGGAACTTGCTCTTTGTTTTCTTTACTGACTATTCCATAATGTTAACTTTTGATTTTTTGGGTTAATTAACCTCTGTTGGGATCTTCTTTTCTTTTCCTTTACCAGAGGGGAGAACATATTTGATTAAGTTTCATTTTTTTTTTGTCTGTAAACCATGATCTATTGATGTATATGATTTATGTTGTAAAGTTCTAGTGATAAATAAACTTAATAAACCTATAGTTATTGTGTTGGTCAACCCCGGCCCTATCTGTTATCCATAGTTTGTTTTCACGGTTATGCGTATTTGTCACAGAATTGTGTGCATGTGGATGCAGTGTAACTTGTATTTTGTACAAGGAGAGAAAGTGCGTCTGATATTAAATATAGTCGTACAGATAGGCTGGATTAGAGAAATTACTCAATCCAGAGACTGTTCTTTCTCTTACACTATCACCTCGTGATAAAAACTATTTCTTACACCTTACTCTCACATAGTTATCACTGTCACCTCTGCTCAGACAGCACTATAAACATCTATTACCTATCTGATAAAAATCTACGACAGTGTGGCTATAGCGCGAGCCTGTGGTAAGAAAAAATATTGTAAAATTTTGATGAATAACACTGATTTGTGTTTAAAAATCACACAAGCACTAGTAGAAAAAAGTGACGCTGGTATTGTATAGAGCATAGATCAAGTACTCCAGTTGATTGCATTACAAGACAGTCCCTGTTTTTGGAATCCAAAGGGTATGAGAAATAGAGGGAGGTTACACAAACAAAAAAGCAAAGTTTGAGAAGAGAACAGGAGAGCATCTGCAGGCTGGTGTGCCGTTTTATTAGCTGTTTTTTGCTGTCTCTTCGCCAAGGTACAACAATTGCATGTTAATTGCCAGCAGTTTATGGGGGATAGCAATTCGAGCTTTTCATAAATTCATCATTGAAGCGCCATTTTTTGTGTGTGTGGGTACTTCGACTTATAATCGGATCATTCTTTTTAGACGCTTTTTACGTCTAAATGTCTAAGGGTCGACTTATAGTCGGATTGACTTATACTTGAGTATATACGGTATATGTTCCGCTATCGTAATAAAACATTATCCACGCAACACCTGGACCCATGCATACACGGATGGATCAGCAACAAATGCAACAGAAAATGGAGGTGGGGGTGTCTTTCTGACCTTAAGCACTGGTGCAGAAAAAAGGCTGTCAGTGGCGACAGGACGATTCTCCAGCAACTTCAGAGCAGAGGCAGAGGCCTTGAAAACTGCAGCAGAGGTTATATTGACAGAAGAAACGGCAGAGAGACAAGTTGCTTTCTTTACTGATGCACAGTCAGTAATTGCAACGTTGAAAAGACAAAATAATACAGACCTGGATGATCTCAGAGTAGTGCTCCACAAACTTTGTCAACGATTCAAAAGTGTTGTGATCCAGTAGATCCCATCTCATTGTAACATCGCCGGCAATGAAGAGGCTGACAGAATGGCAAAAGAAGGTTCACATCTACCTCAGCCTGATGCAAGCATAACTTTTGAGGAGGCAAAGAGTTTTATCAGAATCAGTTATGGAATGTAGAACATCCAGGGCACACACAGAATGATGCTTACTACCAGCTCCACAGAAGAGAACAAGTGGTAATCTTCAGACTCCGCACTGGCCACAACAGATTGAGATACCATCTATTCAACAAGCTAAAGATAGGAACTACCGATCAGTGTAACTGTGGCACTGATAAAATGACTGCTGAACATCTGCTTCAAAGTTGCCCCTTATATGTGGTACAGAGAAACTGCATATGGCCGACGCCAGCTTCTTTCATGGAAAAGCTTTACGGGGATTCAAATAGCCTCAAACTGACTACTGCTTTCTTTGAGAACATTCAAGTGGACGTCTGAGAGTGTACGAAGAAGAAGAAGAAGAAGAAGAAGAAGAAGAAGAAGTAATAAAACACACAATGTTTTATCGTTTTAATGCAGACCCATAGCAGATTCTACCGTAAATGTTCCTAATGGGGCATGTCTCAGCTTTTTGAGAAGTGACCGGTTCTCTTCCTCGCTGAATTTGCCTACACTAACTAAACAGCAAAGTCAAGTACCCATTTATGACACTAAAAAGGTGTCTCTATATTGTATCCCTGATTACAAACACAGAGAACAGGACGCAGGCGTTGGATGGTACACGTATTGAGAAATCAGTAGCATTACAAGGTACCGGTAATCATTATTTAGGAACCCCTTGGGAACAAAAAATAGAGGAAGGTAGAAAAATGCACGAAGTAGAGAAATAAAAACAGGCATGAAAATAAAAAAGATGTAGAAAAGACTTTGAATGGATGGCACAGGGAAAGAACCATCATTTTCTTTTGTGCTCCTAATGGAGCACGGGACCACCCATACAGCTGGTTCCCTTGCAAGAAGCCTGAGTCAAACAGTTAAAGTTCTTGCAGCGGTGGTTTCTGTAGCAATTATTTTTACGTGAGGTTACCAGCCTCATATTGGTCGCCTTGTACGGCACGATAGGAAGGTGTTTAGAATAGACAGACATAGGGAACTACATAATATGGTTAAACTGTATTTAACTAGAACACAAGTTAATATATACTGATTGTTGGGTATATGGCAGGTAGGGTGAATGTCTGGTGGTGTTCTTATAAAACATATTACTTATGAAAAAAAAAATTTTTTTTTTTTAATGTACGCCCACTATTACTCGAGGCGAGAATCTGCGGTTAGTATATCTAACCTGAGACTGATTTTTAAGTGAGTATCCCTTTTTTCCCTGTACACTGACAGGTGTCCACTCGACATTCAGGCAGATACTGCCGTCTTCGGAGGGTACCCATTAGAGCTAGGTCCATTCAGAAGCCACCAGCTCCTAGTCGACAACATTCCTTCAAATGTCTTCGCCAGGGCTCGAATTAATCGAGTCCAAGTCTCAGTCGACGACACTCTCTCAAAAACCCTCACCCGGGCTTGAACGCCGATCACCCGATCGCCAGCGCAATGTGGTAACCATTACACCAGCGCTGCTCCCACTTATGACAAATAAAAAAATGATTAAATATCAGACTAAGGATCTCAGGCCTTTACACCGCTCCCTCTATTTCTTGTTTTTGCTTGGTATTTTTTAATTGTTTGTTTTTATAATATGTCTTTCGTTTTTTCTTTATTTATTTGTGTATGTGTTTGTTATTTTAACATACATACACCCACAGTTCGATAATTTTGATTAGTCCTATATACAACGCTTAGACGAAAGATATGATGCAAGTTTCGCACATTGGCAATTGAAAATACTACATATCCTAATTATAACCCTTGAGGGGTTGAAAGGGATATATTTTTTCTTCATCAAAATTTTAAAAAAAGACATAACAGGAAGAACATGCTTCGCATGACTGTGCTTCCCTGGGAAGCTGAAAAGTAGTGATGATTAAAATTTCTAATGTTTTCCAGAGGAACCACAACAGCGTGTTGCTTTAACAGTCTGGGTCATCATGACAAATCTATCATCCTACACAATATCTTACAGTTAACAGTCTGGATCATCATGACAAATCTATCATCCTAAACAATATCTTACAGTTAACAGTCTGGATCATCAAGACAAATCTATCATCCTACACAATATCTTACAGTTAACAGTCTGGATCATCAAGACAAATCTATCATTCCTTTCATCCTACACAATATCTTACAGTTAACAGTCTGGACCACCATGACAAATCTATCATCCCTATCATCCTACACAATATCTTACAGTTAACAGTTTGGATCATCATGACAAATCTATCCTCTTACACAATATCTTATAACAGTCTGGATCATCATGACAAATCTATCCTCCTACACAATATCTTACAGTTAACAGTCTGGATGATCATGACAAATCTATCCTCCAACACAATATCTTACAGTTAACAGTCTGGATCTGGCGGAGGACTGTGGAGGCTGAGATGCAAAGAATGAACCAGAGTTGGGGCACTGTACGAAGGATGGCCACCGACCGAGCAAAGTGGAATCAATTTGTTGTTGCCCTACAAGACGCCACTAGGCGTGATGGCCACTGACTGCTTTGACGGTCAGCGGCTAAGGATCAAAGAAGAAGAACAGTCTGGATCATCAAGACAAATCTATCATTCCTTTCCTCCTCATACCTGTCAACCTCCTGAGACAAAAACCTGTACGCCGGACCAAAAAAATCCTTACAAACACCCAAAAATCCTTACGCAAAAAAATATATTAATAAATTATACGCAATACAGTTTTAAAATGAGAAATGACATATACAAATCTATTAGCATTTGAATTATTGTGATATAAAACATGCTAATAGTCTCATGCTGTTCTTTACATATAACAAACTTAGTGATCTAACAAACTTAGTACACTATTCTTTCCATGTACAGCGTTTTGTATTATAATCAACACATGCACTTTTAGCACTTTGCAGAATTGCATTTGTGGGCTTAAAGTCTGCACAGCATGTATCAATGTTAATCTTACACTGTAAAATAGAAGTGAGTGTGTCCGCATTCATGGACCTCCTGCAGTCTGGATTTTTTTCATCATTGAAAATGATCTTTCGCAGTCAGCTTTTGTTTCTTTGAATTAGGCTCAGCCATCATTCAGTGGATGAAATATTTCAACTAATAATCTTTGTAGATGAAGAGAATGATTAAAAAATACAATGAACAAAGCAAACGGCTAACAGCAACAACAACAAACAAAAATAAACAAAATTATAAACAGAATATCAAATCTAGGAAGAAAAAACGTACCACCAAAAATTTACAAAATTATTATTTAAGAGTTGGTAGCCTAGACCAGTGATAACAGATTGCCACTTTATTAAAAAAATAAAGCAGCGAATCTCGCGCGCTGGGATAAAGTAGGCCTACTAAATGCAAACAAACTTGGTTTTTCTAGTTATGTAGGGCCTACACAGAATATTATGACAATTTATCGAAAATATATTGAAGGGCAAGATATAGGCCTAACTGGAAAGATTAAGACAGCGATTAAATTGCAACAAAGCAAAACAACAGCAATATTTAACCAAGTTATAAGTACTTAGCTTTTTTAAACAAAATGGCGTTGAAGTGTGGTGGCAAGCAAGCGTGGTCGTTGATAACAGATAACTTTAAAAATGCTTCATGTCACGCTAAAAACCGAAAGCGTTTGAGGCCGAATTCAAAGTTTTTGCCGAATCGTCGGGTATAAAAGGATTTGATTGGTTGCTGGGAAAGACCTCAGTTTAAAAACGGACGCCGAGATTCCCGGAATAAAAAAATAAAAAAAATTGGTTAAAAAAAAACCTGGGCTAGAAAATATTTTCTGATTTTAAAAAACTTGAGTTTGAAAATATTTTTAGAATTTTAAAAAAAAAATTTTTTTTTTGGGGGGGGGGGAGAAAAATCTGTACAACGAGTCTGTACGGCCGTACACTGCTAAAAGTATAACAAATCCGTACATTGTACGAAAAATTCGTACAGGTTGACAGGTATGCATCCTACACAATATCTTACAGTTAACAGTCTGGACCACCATGACAAATCTATCATCCCTATCATCTTACACAGTATCTTACAGTTAACAGTCTGGATCATCATGACAAATCTATCCTCCTACACAATATCTTACAGTTAACAGTCTGGATCATCAAGACAAATCTATCATCCTACACAATATCTTACAGTTAACAGCCTGGATCATCATGACAAATCTATCATCCTACACAATATCTTACAGTTAACAGTCTGGATCATCATGATAAATCTATCATCCTGCACAATATCTTACAGTTAACAGTCTGGTTCATCATGACAAATCTATCATCCTGCAGAATATTTTACAGTTAACAGTCTGGATCATCATGACAAATCTATCATCCTACACAATATCTTACAGTTAACAGTCTGGATCATCAAGACAAATCTATCCTCCTACACAATATCTTACAGTTAACAGTCTGGATCATCATGACAAATCTATCATCCTTCACAATATCTTACAGTTAACAGTCTGGATCATCATGACAAATCTATCATCCTACACAATATCTTACAGTTAACAGTC